>JACYXH010000469.1:3692500-3897500 GCA_026745465.1 Lota lota | reverse complement strand
TTTTAACCCTCTAACCAGCTAAAAGAATCAATTGATCAAACGTAATTTAGAAAGCCAAAGTGTGAGTAGCTCACTTTGAAAGTCTTTGAAAAACCTAGGGTCCTAGAAATGCTTGTACTTATACACATGGTATCGTCAGGGCGTATCCCTTTAATGGTACTAAAACAGATTGTCTAGGGTGGTGGTTTGCCATTGCTGGCACTATTATCATGCTTCACATGTAATAAACAGACTTCCCTTTGATTCGTTGAGATGTCACTGAGCTGTTTTAATTTCTAACTATGGCCTTGTCCTTCTCTGTCTGCCTCTGTACCTTCCGCTGCAATTTGATATGCAAAGAAATTTAATGTGAGAGAAATACATAGCGGTATTTCTTCCTCCATGTATTCATTATAAATTGTTAATAAGTACCATTTTAGAATTTAGAATTTAAATTGTCCAATTATGTGTAATTCTATGTAAAACAGTTTTATTTCAAATGTCAGTTTTGGTTTACATGTCAGATATCAGATGTGTATCTTACTTTAAAATGATTATGGCCCCACTGCTACGTACCTTGCCCAGACGTCTGTCTCTACAGATCATTTTGCACATTATTTGAATAGACTATTAGGTATGGCACTAAGTATACTGACGACCGGACTGTGGCATTGCTCATTTTAGTGCCTGAGCCCCGATCGCGTCTGCCTTACCCTTTGTTTCTCACACTTTCTGTGAGACTCGTCAATGCATTGTAAGAACCCTAATGTTTGCAAAGAAGAGCCTTTGGATTACTTAAGTCTTTTCAAGTTGATCTTGTGCTGATCCTAGATTCAAACGCTTCATTCATACAGAAGGACCTACAGACTCTGCCGGTGAGTACCATCTTCAAGTCAGAGAGACTAAACTATTTAAAGTTTTTATTGTTATTGATTTGTAATGGTAGACTCCTCATTTTTGGACTCCTAAGATTAATATTACATGTCAATTACTGATGGCTCCATCTCAAAGGATCTATTTGTTTCCACTTTCAATAGAATGTTGTATGTATAATTTCATATGTATGTATGACTGTATACCTAGTAGCTAGTGTTATCTATTGTCTGAGCATGTTGTTTCTCCAGAACCATGGGGTCCAGTCGTCTCATCTGCAGTTTCATTGGTAGGTATTCCACACAGCACCACAGTATTTATCATTACCCAGTTCAATATATTGAATTAATAAAAATGTACCTGCCATAACTTTTGACAGTTGACCTCCTCCTATGTATTTGTAATCGTGGGCGTGTGTAAGATTCCTACCACGAATAGTTTGAATATTTCACAGATACAATATTTGTAGGATAAATGCTTGTAAATAATAGCTGAAATATTTATTTGATTAAGTAAATAGTATTTCCTCATCACCAGGTGTTGTGGTCCTCCTGTGGAAGTCACCTGGATTTTCAGGTATTTCTATGTGAACCCATTTAGGGGCAGATTACAAGTTATTATTATTATAAGTATTTAAATGTGTTTAAACACTAGAATGCAACTTTACAAACTACTCTGTGGTTTCTTTCTCCATTAAGCTGCATCCCGCATTAACCTGGCGTTGAGCGGCACGGCTATTCAGTCTTCAACCTACCCTGACGGGGAGGCAGAACACTCCATCGATGGGAACACTGACCCTGAGTTAAATCACTACAGCTGCAGTCTTACCCAGTTCCAGGCCAACCCATGGTGGAGGCTGGAGCTGCCTGGTGTGTACAGGGTGTCAGATATCGAGGTGTCTAATAGGAATGCATGTAGGGAGAAGTTCAATGGCATGGAAATACTCATCGGAAATTCCCTGGTGAATAACGGCAACGGCAATCCAAGGTGAATCACTGGTGTCACCTCCCCTACTTCCACTCAATACTGTTAGACTCCCAGCCAAAACGTTCTGGGTTTGATCCCTAATGACCTTGACCTGCTTTTAATTATTTGGATAAAAGTATTAATGACTAAATAGCATAGAATATTACACTCCCAGAAAATAAGAGACCAAAGCCAGTGCTCTGCTAAAGTACACCTGGACACACACCAGCTACTGGAATCTGGTCTCTGATACCTTCACCAGACTACTGTATCTTCTCTCTCTGTCTCTTTTCCTCAGGTGTGCCATCATCAACGATAACCCAGGCTGCTTGACTCAGACTGTCAAGTGTTGGGGAATGGAAGGAAGGATTTATCAGCTTCTACAAGTCCTCTGATCAAGGAGGCTACCTGCATTTTTGTGAGGTCAAAGTGTACGGAGGTAGGAACCCAGTCCACCATTACATGATCATCAAAGGGGGATGGGTGTACCAGTACCACTGTTGGTCAACCATCATTGGTCAAATGCTGCTGGTCCATGTAGCTCAACAGGGAGAGCACGACATTAACACTGCCACGGTTAGGGGCTTGATTCCCACCCGGGGCTACCTATTCTAACAATGTATGCACTGGCAGTATTGTAAGACAATTTGGGTAAAGCATCCCCCAAAGCACAATCTGCATACAGTGTTTTCAACCTGTGGTACGCGTACCACTGGTGGTTTCTGAGGGTACTACAGGTGGTACTTGAGGCTACTGCATGAGTTTATTGTTGAAATCGATACATTCACAATAATAGAAAAAGGAACATGAACATTTTAAAATATTCAGTATGTAAAGTATTATGGTTTGTTATTATTAAAATAAGATTTGCTTTGTGCGGTCACATTTTGTGTTGCTTTGTGTTTGCTGAATAAACACAAAGGAAGCATAAGCAGTGTTGCTTACTTCTTCTTTCCACTGTCTCCCACTGGTCATGGCCGTCTTGCAGTAATACTTGTGTATAAAGGGTTTGATGGCACTCTTTGTCAGCCACTGCATTTGTATTTATCTATGTTCTACCGTTTGCATCTGAGGTGGTCCAAGAAAGGTCTTGATGACAATTTAGTGGTCCACCTAAAGTCAAAGGTTGGCACCACTGATCTACATGACTGTTCTGTATAGTGATATTTCAGAGTGAAGTATCAAAGTAAGTTGTTTTCTGTATGGTCTTAGACACCTCATAGCCCTTCACATCAGTTGAGTTCAAGTGTGCAGGGATGTCTGAGAGAAAAATACTGCCAAGTGTCTGAAGGTGTTGTATACACATTTAAAAACATCCCACACTGATTGGCAATTTAGTGTCGGTAATTACACTTTTGTAAATGTATAAGAGTCTGCTACATGTCTTAATAGTGGGTAGGGATTAGGTCTCTGCTCAAAGATACATAAAGGGACACTTACAGGGCTGAGAGTAGAAATCCCTCACCACCACACTGTCTTTTGGTTCCCCAGAGTTAAGGCCTGCTCCACCCTCCGTCAGCATTCAGGAGATGGGGAGGAACATCACTCTGGTGGGGAGGCGGCTGTGCTGGACAGACGCCCTGCTGTACTGCAGAGACTTTCACTGGGACCTGCTGAGCCTCAGGGACCCAGAAGAGCATGAGATGATTGATGAGCTGGTGGCTCGCGCCCCCTTCCCACTAACCAGCCACCTCTGGGTGGGCCTGCGCAGGTACTGGCCAGACCTTGGTGTCTATCAGGCAATCAAGTCCGTCCTTATGATCATCTGTCCGTCCATCACTTTGTCTTATCAACAATACCATGAAAATAACACAAGCTAAATATTTGGCCACATTATTCTTCCTTCCACCCAGGTAACTCTTTATTCTCTTTCAATGTTGGTAGGTCTCTTTCAGGAAACTCCTGGTTTTGGATGTCCGGTGACCCAATGGACTTCAGCCAATGGGACGAAGGTTCACAACATTCCAGCCCCTGTGGGGGCGTGTCCAGTGTGGAACCTTCCACATGGAGGCCACGCTCTTGTGAAGAACATCTTAACTTCATCTGTTTTACAGGTTGGTGTCCAGACTCTAGATCCATTACCAGGTCCTTATAAAGCCAAATATGCTTAACCTTCTGTAAAGGCATGCACCAGCTTGAAACAGTTAGAGGTTTGAGCTTCCTGTTAGGGAAAATAAAAGTCCTCATATGTACTACGCTCAACCTAGGAGTCTGAATAAATGAAATGAGCTGTAGGTCTTTTCAGCCACTTTCATTAACCTTCTTATATTTCTATTTCCGCAGGTCAGACAGAAGGAGTGAACAAGTTGCGCTTCTATACTTCCACAAGAGAGAATCAAATTCGCTGCACCTAATTGGCCTCACTGGGGAACATAGCTGCTGATTCTGAAGAAGACCTGAGTAGTGAAGTTTCTGAATGCTGTAGCTCAGAGTGTGTCTGAGGTAGCTAGCTAGTTCTGCATTCCGTCATTATGGGCATTGTGACAGGCCACATTTTGTGCTAGAATAGCATATAGAATACATTTACTTTAGTTTTTAATCAGTGAACTTCTTTATGAGCAGATGTAGTTGTGTCATGCATCAATCCTTTGATCTGAAATGAGGAGATTGTGAGTTCAGGATGGTTTCAAAAGACTAAATCAAGTTTCTGTTGGCTTTTATATCTCTGTCTGGCTTAGCTGATTTACAAACGATATCCACACAGTAGGGTTTTATCTTAAACTCTGATTGAGTAGGTTGTTTTAATGGAATTGAAGTGGGGGTTATATGTATGTATCGATATTGACGATTCACTTTTTCCTGATGTGAATGTGCTGGTTTGTCTTTATGTTCCATATAAATGTAACATATTTAATGTTTGTTTGGTAATGTCATCCTAATATCACTGACCAGAAGACCAATAATCTGAATGTATAAATAGATGACATAGTTTGCCCCGCTGTAGTTATCAGAAATGTTTGCAGGCTAGCTTTAGTTAACAGATTAACAAACAGTTCTGATTCATGGCTCTCTTGGATAAGCTGTTCAATGACCATCAACCTATCCACGTAACGTTTTTGACAATATCAACGATGAAACATGATCTCCAACCTAAACGTCAGAATAGGTTGTTTGTAAAGGTCTTTGAAAACGACCCATATGACCGTTTTAGCCCCCTATCGACTGTTTGAAGAAAGAGCATTACGTCACATATGTCAAGGTTCTGCCAAAACAAAATGGAAGACAATCATTATATTCTCAGTGGAAAAAGCAACATTTTCAGATAGTTACGGCATTAAAATGTGCTTTGACAACATTTATAGTGATGAATATTTATTTTATTGTTGTCATCTTCAGTCAGTGAATGTAGAGGATGTTTAGTTTGTTAGTTTATGCAACTTTTTCTATCGTTGTCATGGTGATTCATATAGATGCTGCTAACCCTGAAACCACGCAGCTTGCACGTTGTTTGAATTGTTGTTTTGCGTTGTGTAACATTAGTCATCTAGGCTGTTATGTTATTTTATGTAACTGATGATGTTCTTTCAATAAAAACATAGATTTTCGAGTGACCCACGGATGACATATTTCGTCTTTGGGACGAACCAGGCCGACTCGTTTTTGTGGGAAAACAAGGAGTTTATGTCCGCTTTGCTTCCGCCAAAAATCCATTCCAAAGGTTAATTTTATAAAAACATAGATAATAAGGACAAGATAATCATGACCAATTAATCCTGCTTTAAAGCGTTAATGCAATAAAGTAAAAAGAAGACTAAAAAGACTTTCAAAAGATTACTACAACTATCAACATGATGGTCCTAGACCTACAGGAAGTGATGCAAACACACCATTAACCCCGTTAATGGTGTGTGCACAGAATGACTTGGGAGTAAGATAACGACATCTGGTCTCTTTTATATGAATCAGGGCATCAAGATTTACTAAAATAGTAGCTAATATACTGTACATCCAGCCCTACAGGAAGTTATGTAATTAGTAGGTGACCTAGGGGTCAAGGACGCTTGGGAGTGAGAAAGAGACATCGGGTTTCTTTTGTATGAAAGAGGCCCTCAAGGACAAGTAAGATAATACATTAAGGGCCTCTAGCCCTACAGGAAATAACTAAAAGAGTCTCGGATAATGCTCCATCTCATGACCTCTTACCCCTCTCACTTTGTTAGATCTCAGAAGGGGAGTGACGCGGGCTCCTTCTGACCTTTCGACCCCATATATGAAAAACAGCTGTCTTTACACGCTGTTGAGGAAAGTGTCTTTAAACAGTTAAATTTGGTTTTGCCTCATACTGTTCCCCCCTCCCAGCCAGAACCCGGTCTCTGCCCCCCACTGTTAGTTGACGACACCTTTTCCCTGCCCTTACGCCCCCCCCCGCCAGATCCCTTTCTCTGAACCCATGTTTGAGTTCATATTTATATTTACCTTCATCCTGTTCTCATCCCCCTCCCTGCTAAAGGTCTGTCTCTAACCCCCTTTTGTTCTTAAAGATATTGTAAGATATTGCTCCACGGTTGGTGTTGCCATCAAATGGCCCTTCCCTTGTCTCACAACCTAACAACGGATCCCCCTCAGACCAACAGGTCGGGGGCCCATCATCCCCCCCCCCCCCCCCCCCCCGAAATAATTAGCCTAGAGAGGGTGTAGGCGTTTGTCATTGGCTTAATTTAATAACGATAACCCAATAATCATCTGTGGGTTGCACGTTTTTGCATGATAACAAGTAATGATTGGAGGTAACTGATAGCCCCGCCCTTGTCATGTGCTTTAAGACACTGTATTGTGTGATGAAGAAAATACTTTAATGGGAGAAGAATGGGAGAAGAATAATGAGAGAGCACTCAGGATTTTACACACAGAATCAAGCAGAGCTTTTTGTGACCACGGAAGAACTCTGGTGGTTGTTTTGGGGATCCTGCACGAGGCCACAAATAGAGCATTGAACGTGAAGTATTGCCTCAGCTGTATTTTTGGAAGAATCGGACTGGAAACTTGCTGTGGATATATGTGAACTTCTACACCTAATTTAGTCTCTTGACCTCAGGGTTCAGAGGATAGCCTAGCATCATAGAGCTAGAGTCTAACGTCATGAAGACGGTTAGTACTGGTGGTGGTGGTAGTGGTGGTGCTGGTGGTGGTAGTGGTGGTGCTGGTGGTGGTGGTGGTAGTGGTGGTGCTGGTGGTGGAGGAGTTCTCGGGTGAGGTAGTGATAAGGGAACTCAGGGAGCCAATGTGCAGGCAGACATCTTGACAGGTGCTAGGACCCTGGGGAAGCCGTGGTCCCCAGGGTCCTAGCGCCTGTCAAGTGTGAACTCAGTGCGGTCAGCTCCAGTAGGAGGCCGATACTACCGGCCTACTGAAGACCAGACGGCCCCGTTTTCCAGGGACAGTCCCCGTTTTAAAAATAGGATTTTAAAGATATATGAATAGATTGAAAGGTTCTAGCTTGCTCATGAATATTCATTTCTAGACAGTTGGTAATTAGTCTGGGGTCTATCTGATAGGCTGTGACGCGACCTCGCTACGCGGGGGGTCTATCTATGGACTTTATACCATAAGCAGACCGATCATAATCAATAGGCTATGAATACAATATAAAACGATTCCTTATCGGAGTAGAAGACTCTGGCTGTTTCTGGCTGGTTAACCTAAGCTTAAACACATCATACTAAGCCATTGGGCCCAATCTTTTACTAGGCCTATAGTAGCCTACTACATTCACCATGATAACAAGCAAAGCGTAAATCTGTCCCTTTTTTTATTTCAGAAAACATAACCTTAGATAGTTAGTTGGCTCTGTGGACCACTAAACTATAAATGTCCCCGCTTTTCATTTCATAAATCACCCAGTTATCTGGTTCAAGCTAGGTTTGTTTTAGCGTTGTTACATTCAGTGAGCAGAGGCTGCTAGTCAAAGTGAAGACAAATGTTGTCCAGTCAATCTGGATATACACGCATATAAAACCAAAAAGCATATAGGCCCTATATCCATAACTCTGTAATTAATATCTACAATAAGGAATGACCTCAGACCTAGTTGACCAATGGCACTAATAGTAAGCCTGACCAATCACAAGCATTAGCCTTGTTGTCTTTTCACAGGTGTCATCGTAGCATAAGCACAGCTATCACTCATAACACTAGCTATGGGCCTGCTCCTTTATATACCAGGGCCCAGGTAGGAGGTAGGCTAGAGGAGGTCAACTATCTTCACTACAGTCAACTAATGAAGATGAGCGGCCCTGGTAGGCCTACATACAAGTAGCAGACCCATCTTCACTATCAACTAATGAAGATGAGCTGCCCTGGTAGGCCTACATACAAGTAGCAGACCCATCTTCACTATCAACTAATGAAGATGAACTGCCCTGGTAGGCCTACATACAAGTAGCAGACCCATCATTTATAAGTGACATCTGTGTCAAACGGCGTTTGTAATTAATTGCATTTTTAAATACTGTCAGGGACAATATAGAATGATGAAGGCCCAGTGGTTAGAACCGGTTGGTTCCTGTAGCTGTCAATCAAACTGCTTTAACTGAATTAGTGCCACGCCCAATCAATCCAAAAATCTCTGATGAGAAAATATAAAGCTTTTTTTAAACTGCATTTTATCAAATTAAACAGCATATTTCTATCAATATTTGATAGAAGACTAATATAAACGTCAACTTTGATTTCATGAACACATTTGCTTGTTTGGATTTTGGTGATATTGTTATCCAATCCCAATATTGTGTTATGTAGTGTAGGCCTACTCTATGTTTGAGAGGATCAGTCGTATGAGAGGGACATGAAATCATCTCAACACATAAATCAATGGTGATGACTGGTTCATGTACGTAGGGTTCATGTTTTTCAGGTCAGCCAGTTGCACTAGCATAATCTAACCAGCAGATGGTGCTACGGTGCACCTTTATCTACTGTTTCAGCTGCTTCCTCTACTTCCTACTCTGACTGAATCCGCTGTCTGCTGCTCTCATAGCTCTTCTGCTCGTGTGTGCACTGTGCGCGTGCACGCAGGGGCGCGTTCCTGCAGCGAGCGTAGCGGCAATAAACAGATCTGTTCTCTCTTCTTCTTCTTTTGTTGAATGTTGGATCGGGGCTGGAGCTTTATTCTTTATTATTCGTTAATTCCTATAACTATATACAGTATGCCTAATTATAAAGGGTAATGAAGGTTTAATAGAATAATTCTCAACAGCTTTATTCTTTATTATTCGTTAATTCCTATAACTATATATGCCTAGTTATAAAGGGTAATGAAGGTTTAATAGAAGAGTTCTCAACAGCTTTATTCTTTATTATTCGTTGGTTCCTATAACTATATAAGCCTAATTATAAAGGGTGATTAAGGTTTAATAGAAGTGTTCTCAACAGCCTTATTCTTTATTATTCGTTGGTTCCTATGACTATATAAGCCTAATTATAAAGGGTAATGAAGGTTTAATAGAAGAGTTCTCAGCAGATGTATTATTCGGTGGTTCATATAACTATAAAATGATAATTATAATGGGCAATGAAGGTTTAATAGAAGAGTTCTCAATAGTACAGCTTCATTTTTAAAACAGACATACTACATATTCTGTATTTTGTATATATATATATATACAAATATATAGTGTCAGAGGACTTATTTTGAATTTCTAATTTGATTTATTTAATGCCACATTTATTAATTTCAGGGGACTTTTATTTCATAATGCTACATTTATTTATTTAATGCAACATTAATTTATTTCAGGGGACTTTTATTTCACAAAGTCACGTTTTTATTAAATGCCACATTTTCTTGTTGCATTAAATGAATAAATGTGGCATTATGAAATCAGAGTCCCCTGAAATAAATAAATTTGGCATTATTAAATAAACGTAGCATTAAATAAATAAATGTGGCATTTACTAAATAAATGTGGCATTTACTAAATAAATGTGGCATTTACTAAATGAATTTGGCATTTACTCAATAAATCTGGCATTAAATGAATAAATGTGGCATTATAAAATAAAAGTCCCCTGAAATAAATACATGTGGCACTATGAAATAAATTTGGTATTGAATAAATAAATCTTGCATTAAATGAATAAATGTGTCATTTAAATAAAAAAGTGGCATTAAATTAAAAAAGGTGGCATTATGAAATAAAAGCCCCTTGAAATAAATAAATTTGACATTAAATAAATAAATGTAGCATAATGAAATAAAAGTTCCCTGAAATACATAAATTTAATATGAAATTAATAAATGTAGCATTTTGAAATAAGTCCCCTGACACTTTATAAAAAATACAGAATATATAGAGTAGGTCTGTTAAAAAAAAATGCACCTATACCGTTGAGAACTCTTCTAATAAACCTTAATTACCCTTTATAATTAGGCTTATATAGTTATAGGAACCAACGAATAATAAAGAATAAAGCTCCAGCCCCGATCCAACATTCAACAAAAGAAGAAGAGAGAACAGATCTGTTTATTGCCGCTACGCTCGCTGCAGGAACGCGCCCCGGCGTGCACGCGCACAGTGCACACACGAGCAGCAGAGCTATGAGAGCAGCAGACAGTGGATTCAGTCAGAGTAGGAAGTAGAGGAAGCTGTGTGTGTGTGTGTGTGTGTGTGTGTGTGTCTGTGTGTGTGTGTGTGTGTGTGTGTGTGTGTGTGTGTGTGTGTGTGTGTGTAAGTGTTTGCGTGTGCGCGCTGTCTGTGCAGCTGTTTCTGTGCGGATCTGCGTCTGGGCGAGCCTCTGTCTGTGCGCATGTCTGAAGGCTTCACTTTCCCTGAAAACACGTCAGCATTAATGACAGCCTCATTCTGCAGCCCACGATTGGCTATCACAGAGAGGGGGCGGTTCCTGTGAGGTAGCCGAGGCTGTGATTGGCTGTCTGTCCAACACTGGATTTACCTTAAAACCTTCTGCTCACCTACAAAGCCCTCCACAACCTAGCCCCCACTTATCTTTCCGACCTGGAGGACAGGTCCTGCCACTCCCTTCGCTCATCCTCAGCTGGTCTTTTCACCGTCCCAACCTCATGCCTCAGCACCATGGGTGCTAGGGCTCTCAGCTGCACTGCTCCCAGGCTTTGGAACTCCCTGGCCCCACACATTCCACAGTCTGACACCCTAACAACATTCCGGCCTCACCTCAAAACACATCTGTTCCAACTGGCCTGCTCACTGTAATGCCCCCCCTACCGTGCGTTTCCCCTCGTATCCCTGTTGTGCTGCTGTTCTTATCCCCCTCCTACCTGTGTCTCCCCACCTTATGTCTTGTTTTGATCATGCTGTTAGCTATGCAGCTCTTGCTGTTAACTCTAGATTGTTTTATGAATTTAAAGGTGCCTTGAAATAAAATGTATTATTATTAATAAACATTAAACTGCAGATCAACAGCAGAATAACTCAGGGAAGAGATCCAACGCTATCTTGTTATTTCAGCATAGCAAGTCACTTTCCACTGATTCACTATCATTATTACTATCATTCTACCAATCATATTTCTGTTGAAATAATGAAATAATCCTGAACATTTTGAATCTGTAACATACAGTCCTTGTCAAGACCAGCTTCTCCAACCACAAATAATGAAGCCACTAAATATCATGAAGTTGATCATTTTACAGGAAATATTGACATCGTCACTATCCACTAACTAATGTCTCCTATTGTTTTCTCATTTAGGATTTGCTGCTGTCGAGTACCAACATAAAATCAAGTCTCATTTGAAGAAGAAGTTCAGGTGTGTGTTTGAGGGAATCGCTAAAGCAGGACAGCCAACAGATCTGAATGACTTCTACACAGATATCTTCATCACAGAGAGAGGCAGTGGAGAGGTCAACAAGGAACATGAGGTCAGACTGATTGAAACAGCTTCCAGGAAATCAGCCAAGGAGGAAACACCAATCAAATGTGAAGACATCTTTAAACCCTTACCTGGAAAAGGTCAACCAATCAGAACAATATTGACAACTGGAGTGGCCGGCATTGGTAAAACTGTCTTAACACACAAGTTCATTCTGGACTGGGCTGAAGGCAAAGCCAACCACGACATACACTTAACATTTCTCTTCACTTTCAGTAAGCTGAATTTACTGAAAGGGAAAGACTTTAGCTTGGTTGAACTTCTTCATCACTTCTTTATTGAGACCAAAGAAGCTTGAATCTGCAGATACGACCGGTTCCAAGTTGTCTTCATCTTGGATGGTCTGGATGAGTGTCGACTTCCTCTGGACTTCCAGCATAACCAGATCTGGACTGATGTCACAAAGCCAACCTCGGTGGACGTGCTGCTGACAAACCTCATCAGGGGCGACCTGCTTCCCTCTGCTCGCATCTGGATAACCACACGCCCTGCGGCAGCCAATCAGATCCCTGCTGAGTGTGCTGACATGGTGACAGAGGTGAGAGGGTTCACCGACCCACAGAAGGAGGAGTACTTCAGGAAGAGATTCAGAGAGGAGACGCTGGCCAGCACAATCATCTCCCACGTCAAGACATCACGAAGCCTCCACATCATGTGTCACATCCCAGTCTTCTGTTGGATCACTGCTACAGTTCTGGAGGACTTCTTCAAAACATCCCAGACAGGAGAAGAGATTCCCAATACCGTGACTCAGATGTACATAAACTTCCTGAGGGTTCAGTCCATACAGGGGGACAGGAAGTATCATGGGAGAGCTGTAACAGATCCACACTGGAGTTCAGAGAGCAGGAAGATCATTGTTTCTCTGGGAAAACTGGCTTTTAACCAGCTGAAGAAAGGCAACTTGATCTTCTACGAGGCAGACCTGGAAGAGTGTGGCATCAATATAAGAGCAGCCTCAGTGTACTCAGGAGTGTTCACCCAGATCTTTAAAGAGGATTGTGGGCTGTACCAGGACAAGGTGTTCTGCTTTGTCCATCTGAGTATCCAGGAGTTTCTGGCTGCCCTTTATGTCTTTCTGTCCTTCATCGAAACTGGGGTCAATCTGCTCTCAGGAAAACCACAATCTCTTTGGTCTATTTTTGTTGGAAACAAAGAAACAAAAGTCAAACTATACCAGAGTGCTGTGGACAAGGCCTTACGGAGTGAGAACGGACACCTGGACTTGTTCCTCCGCTTCCTCCTGGGCCTCTCTCTGGAGACCAATCAGATTCTCCTACGAGGACTGCTGGGACAGACAGGAAATAGCTCACGGACCAATGAGGAAACAGTGTCTTACATCAAGAAGAAGATAGGTGAAGATCTTTCTCCAGAGAGAAGCATCAATCTGTTCCACTGTCTGAATGAGCTGAATGACAGTTCTCTAGTGGAGGAGATCCAACAGTACCTGACATCAGGAAGTCTCTCCTGAAAATCTCTCTCTCCTGCTCAGTGGTCAGCTCTGGTCTTCATCTTACTGTCATCAGAAGAGGAGCTGGACGTGTTTGACCTGAAGAAATACTCTGCTTCAGAGGAGGGTCTTCTGAGGCTGCTGCCAGTGGTCAAAGCCTCCAAAACATCTCTGTAGGTTCACAAATAACATGTATTACAACACACACAACACAATATACATAATACTAGAATATAAAAGTTATAATAATATACAAAACATCTCTGTAGGTGTACTAATAACATGTATTACAATACACACAACTCATTATACTAGAATATAAGTTATAATCAAATATACAAAACATCTCTGTAGGTTCACTCATAACATGTATAACAATACACACAACACAACTTTTCAACATTTTACACCCAATACATAATGAACATGTATAAATCTAATGAATTTAGTAAACATTAGTTAAACTAGTAAACAAATATGAATAGGCTACAGAATTTTTTTGTTATATTGTGTAACCAGGCTGATGAGACAATAAAAGCTATATTTATTATGAAATAATAAACGAGGAAAGCCAAGAATTAATAATAATAGTTAAATTCAGGTGTATTCAAATATATAGATATTAGTTAATGTTGAAATGTAGGATACATTAATAATCATACATTTATTATTAATAAAAGTTAACTCACTATTTTAAAACATTTGATCCTTGTTCAGTACATTTGGTTTTATGGACTCTATTTGGGTTTAACCAATAGGAAGGGTTGATATAGAGACTTCCCGGTTATTTGGGGAAGGGTGAGAGGTCACGAGCGAGCGGGAGAAAGGAGAGAGAGGGAAGAGACGAGGACAAAGGAGGAGAGTACTTTATTCTCTGTAGAGATCGCCAGCTAAATTATATTTAAACATTTACTTATTAGTTGTTTGACGGTTACATGAGTACGGAGAGAGTGGATTTGGGGATTGTTTTATTCGTGTTTCTGTTCGTGTCGGGGATGTTTTGGTCGTTTGATGTAAAGCTAGCTTGGTTTGCTAACCGCCTTAGCATCATCTGAACGGGGTATAAATCATCAGAGTAGCGCACGAGGATAGTCCACAGCAGGGGGTCAGCGTGGTTCCCCTGATGAAGATCATCCCGGGATTCCAGTTTCTTCATCCGTCGTCTCCTCTCCTCTCCCTATAACGGTACCGGGACTTTGTTTTGCTCACGTTAACAGCGAACAGTCTATCCTGTTGTGACACCGAGTCCGTACAGGCCTGCAACGTTTATGGCGGCATAACACTGACACGTAGCATATCGCTGCCAAAAGTCTCGAGGAATAATGACTTTGCGCGCGCACACAACTAACACATCCGTGCACACAAATCTCTATTGTAAACACTAACTGCAATCGCGCTCAGTAGTTCTCTGATCGCGAGAGCAATAATAAAGCCTGTGAGGAAGAAACGATTCATAGAGCGCGCACGTGAAGTGAAGCAGCACGCAACTGACGCCCCCGTGCGCACAAATTAATAAATAATTAATAAATCTCGTGCTCGCTAAGTGTTTTCCTGCTCCCGCTGATATTTTTTCTCCTGAATACAATATACATAATATTGGAATATAACTTATACTATTATACAAAATATCTCTGTAGATATACTAATAACATGTATTACAATACATAATATACATAAAACTAAAATAAAAAGTAATTAGTATACAAAACGATTCTCAAACACTACGAAACTACTATTTAATATTATACATTTTACACCAATGAATAAACAAATGAATCTAATGTGTTGACTAGTATAAATATTAGTTAAAGTAATAAAAACATCTCTTAATAAAATTTCACCACGATTCCTTACGTTAAAATAAAAATATGTAAGTTCTTTAAACATGTTCCGTTTATCTTGTGTGAAGGCTGAATGGCTGTCATCTGTCAGAGAGATGCTGTGAAGCTCTGGCCTCAGTTCTCAGCTCCAACTCCTCTAGTCTGAGAGAGCTGGACCTGAGTACCAATGATGTGCAGGATTCAGGAGTGAAGCTGCTCTCTGCTGGACTGGGGAGTCCACACTGTACACTGGAAACTCTCAGGTCAGTTATCAGCCTCTTCTTCAAACTGTCTTTGGGCTTGTTTAATATGTAAGCGATGATCCACGACTAGGTGGGCTGGTTTTGTAACCAGCTCTTACGTTGGTTTGTATGGTAATTAAGGTAGCTTATATATTGTTGTTTTGTGTTTTGCAACCAGCTCTTACGTTGGTTTGTATGGTAATTAAGGTAGATTATACATTGCTGTTTTGTGTTTTGCAACCAGCTCTTACGTTGGTCTGTATGGTAATTAAGGTAGCTTATATATTGTTGTTTTGTGTTTTGTAACCAGCTCTTACGTTGGTTTGTATGGTAATTAAGGTAGCTTATATATTGTTGTTTTGTGTTTTGTAACCAGCTCTTACGTTGGTTTGTATGGTAATTAAGTGAGCTTATATAGTGTTGTTTTGTGTTTTGTAACCAGCTCTTACGTTGGTTTGTATGGTAATTAAGGTAGCTTATATATTGTTGTTTTGTGTTTTGTAACCAGCTCTTACGTTGGTTTGTATGGTAATTAAGGTAGCTTATACATTGTTGTTTTGTGTTTTGTAACCAGCTCTTACGTTGGGTTGTATGGTAATTAAGGTAGCTTATATATTGTTGTTTTGTGTTTTGTAACCAGCTCTTACGTTGGTTTGTATGGTAATTAAGGTAGCTTATAGTATATTGTTGTTTTGTGTTTTGTAACCAGCTCTTACGTTGGTTTGTATGGTAATTAAGGTAGCTTATAGTATATTGTTGTTTTGTGTTTTGTAACCAGCTCTTACGTTGGTTTGTATGGTAATTAAGGTAGTTTATATATTGTTGTTTTGTGTTTTGTAACCAGCTCTTACGTTGGTTTTGGGAGTTCTATTAAATCTGAAATCATCAGTTCAGGTGTCAGACCATCTTTCGGTGTGATATGCTACAAAGTGTCTTTTGTATTACATTCTTATTCCACTTATCATGTAGTCAGTCAGTATGGTGGACTTTAGAGTTGTTTATTAAGGTTTAATTACTGCCTTTTCATAAAACTGTCTTTTTAAGGGAAGTATATTGATATGTTGTGTTTATCAATGTGACATCAAACTCTTAATATTCAAATATTCAGTTTATTAACATTAATTATATATTTTCATATATGTAAAAATACTTTGTTTTAATTCTAATAAAACATTTAATCCCAGTTCCTAACATGTTGTGTTTATCTTGTGTGAAGGCTGAATGGCTGTGATCTGTCAGAGAGATGCTGTGAAGCTCTGGCCTCAGTTCTCAGCTCCAACTCCTCTAGTCTGAGAGAGCTGGACCTGAGTACCAATGATGTGCAGGATTCAGGAGTGAAGCTGCTCTCTGCTGGACTGGGGAGTCCACACTGTACACTGGAAACTCTCAGGTCAGTTATCAGCCTCTTCTTCAAACTGTGTCCTGTTAGCTGCTAGTATGTTATATGTTATGTAACTCTGGCCAGATGATGTGAGGGTTAGGGGTTGCTGCCCTGTTAACTGCTAGTATGTTATGTATGTTATATGTTATGTAACTCTGGCCAGCTGATGTGAGGGTTAGGGTTAGGGGTTGCTGTCCTGTTAACTGCTAGTATGTTATGTATGTTATATGTTATGTAACTCTGGCCAGCTGATGTGAGGGTTAGGGTTAGGGGTTGCTGTCCTGTTAACTGCTAGTATGTTATGTATGTTATATGTTATGTAACTCTGGCCAGCTGATGTTAGGGTTAGGGGTTGCTGTCCTGTTAACTGCTAGTATGTTATGTATGTTATATGTTATGTAACTCTGGCCAGCTGATGTGAGCTGAGGAGTTGTCATTAGTGTAGACATGGTGATGAGGCTCTAGCCGTGCTGTGATCTGAATATAATGCACACCTCACCACTAGAACATCACTGGCCGTGGTATAGTGATTCTTATGGAACATTAAAGATGTCCTTTATTAACATCTCATTAGTTTGGTGTAAGTGCTGCTCATGTCCAATGCATTTCTGTTGCTCTTTTCCCTGCTGACAAAACACTCCCTGGTTCTACACAATGTTAGAACTTGTGAAGAAACGGTCTTAGCGTACCAAACACAGCGGACTTCTCTTGACTCTAACCGAACGATATCTCATTTGAGTTGTAGCTATTGAGAAAGGAGCATTTGTTTAAGACCCTGTTTCACATCCAAGTGAAGGAAGAATAAAGTGTGTATGTGTGTGTGTGTGTGTGTGTGTGTGTGTGTTCGGTGCAGGTTGTCTGGCTGCCTGGTCACACAGGAAGGCTGTGCTTCTCTGGCCTCAGCTCTGAGCTCCAACCCCTCCCATCTGAGAGAGCTGGACCTGAGCTACAATCACCCAGGAGACTCAGGAGTTACGCTGCTCTCTGCTGGACTGGAGGATCCACGCTGGAGACTGTACACTCTCAGGTATGGAGAGGACAGCTCACCACTCAGGGACAATGTCTCCTACAAGGATTCAACCAGCTGCTAGATGAAGTGGTTTGAGAACACAGCTGGAACTCATGTTGTGTAGAAAGTGATGAGACAACAGATGATGAAGGTGAATGTTTCAACATGCTGCTCTCACTTTGTTTCCCCCCCAGGGTGGAGCACAGTGGAGTGTGGAGGCTGAAACCAGCTCTAAAGAAGTGTAAGTGTTTAGTTTGATTCATCATAACACACACTAACTATTGAGATGGAAAGTCCATCCACACAGCAGGAGGTGACGTCCGTTCATTCAGATGTGTACTTGTGTATACGTATGTATAGCTATGTATGTGTAGGTATGTACTTGTATGTATGCGTACATGTCTATGTATATATAGCATGTACATGTATGTATGAGTACATGTCTATGTATATATAGAATGTATGAGTACATGTCTATGTATATATAGTATGTACGTGTATGTATGAGTACATGTCTATGTATATATAGTATGTACGTGTATGTATGAGTTAGAGCCCGACCGATATGGATTTTTGGGGGCCGATGCCGATGTCGATATTAACTCGAAAAGAGCCGATTTATAAGCCGATATTTGCCGATATATTATAACTATATTTGCTCTCACAGACACATTCACAACGGTCCCGTATATCTTCTCCTCTTCTCTTTGTGCAGTCTGAATCAAAACATCGTCATGCGCTGGCGAACGTAAAGTTAGCCTACTGTTACCGGCTTTCAGCTCAGAGAAGATTACGGAATCAATTCGAAGTTGAATGGTTAACGTTAGTGTCAATTTTGAGAAGAACCACCTTCAAACAAGTTAATAGCAAGCATTCAAGGGGCCGGCTAAAAAGGAAGCTATGTTAGCGTTAGAATAACGTAACAGTTGTTGTTTTTTCGAGGCACGCTGTACATAACTTCTAGTCATTTACTACACGCCCCCCCTGCCACAGTTACGCGGTCATTATGTGGGAAACACAGCAGATATATTTAGAATAAGTTAAACGCTAACGTTATAGTTTGACCTCTTATTAACGTTCGCGCTCTTCCACTGATAAACATGGTATTAGTTAGCTTTGTGGCTAATCTAATATAGCAATGCATTAGCGGCTGTAAGTGATGTTACAGAATATTTAGAAGTGATAATGATAGGACCGTTAGCTAGAACTACCACACAGTTTTTATATACAGAGTATGAACTAAATCTACAATCATTTCACATGACGAATGACAGACTCGCCGTCAAAACAGTATCTCCATGCCGGGTGTAATGCTGCCACTGGCTTGGCTGATAGCTTTCTTCTGTAGTGGATTTCTGGCGCTCTTGTCAACTGTGGAGTTGCAGACCGCCCTCTGGTGGGCAAACTATGCAACACTCATAACATGAGTGAAGCATGAGACTCTGTTTCTCATGTTTCATCGGCCGTTATAAACGCCGATGCCGATTTAAATGCAATTAGCTCATATCGGCCGATAATATCGGCCGGCCGATATATCGGTCGGGCTCTAGTATGAGTACATGTCTATGTGTATATATAGTATGTATGAACCAGTTCTATGGCTCCAACAGTTAATTTCCAGCCTGTATGTGAGCTCAGCTTGTTCAGTCTGTTGTTCACACAGGTGTCCCTTTGAAGGTTGAGTGCAATATACGTGGATTGGGAAATCCAAAAGTTTAATATCTTGACAGGTATTAGAAGTATTGCTTAGATATTTCATATAAGTAAGTAGCTCATTGTAGCAATGTCTAAAACTACACGCCACCTAGGTGACTTTCCTCGGGCTCCTCCAGACCAATAGACATAGGGTGGTGATGTTGAACCGGTTTATTGTAAAAGTTGCAGTAAATGAACATGACAATGGTGCTCCACTGCCATGTAGGAGAGCTCTCTCTGAGTGTGTGTGGTGGTGGCTGGTTTAACCTGTGCACACTGATTACTCAATGTGCAACAGGTGTGCAGCCTCACCCCGCCCCAGAGTCCAATCAGTCTGACTCGGGCCAGGTGAGGCTGCTTCAACCAGCCATCATCCACACACACTCCCACACTCATCATGCTGAACATTTTGATGTATAATATGTGTATGTAATGTAAATATTGAGGGAGTAAATGCAGTTCATACATTTTCCTTGGTTTCAATGTTTTGACTGGGATAGCCACTCACACACACATGGGATTTCCTATTAAGTTAAACTTTAATTATCTTAAAAACAATATACACTACTATTTCTAAAGCTGTAGCACTAGTCCACTATAGTACATATCATACGATATGATTTTGTCTTTCTATGTTAGTTTGTAGAGTAGATGGCACGTGAAAAAGGACAGGAATAAGAATATGCAAGAGAACAGTACTAGTGATGATGATGATGAAGAATGGTTCAGCAGCTAATCATGTCTTGTTCTCCCATCAGATGCCTGTGAACTCACACTGGACCCAAACACAGCCTACAGATATCTCTCTCTGTCTGAGGACAACAGAAAGGTGACGCGGGTTAAAAAGGAGCAGTCGTATCCTGATCACCCAGAGAGATTTGACTCCAAGTCCCAGGTGTTCTGTAGAGAGGGTCTGACTGGCCGCTGTTACTGGGAGGTTGAGTGGAACGGAGATGTTGCTATAGGAGTGACATACAGAGGAATCCCAACGAGAGGAGGAGGTGATGGCAGCAGCCTTGGAGTCCTGAAGTCCTGGAGTCTTCATTGTGATGATGGTGGTTACTATGCGTGGTACAACGGTAGTAAAACATTCATACGTCTCCCCCCCCCCTGGCTCTAACAGAGTAGGAGTGTATCTGGACCGGCCTGCTGGCACTCTGTCCTTCTACAGAGTGTCCCCAGATGTAGGAGGGTCCTCAGACACACTGACACACATCCACACCTTCCAGTCCACCTTCACCCAGGAGGACCTCCTCCCTGCGTTAGGGTTATGGAGGTGTGGTGCCTCATTGTCTCTGTGTCTGTTGTAACAACAAACGTGTGCGCACACAGTAAACAAACACATGTAAACACACACACATATGAATACACTGATTCACAGACACACACATTCACATACACAGACACATATTCACATACACACATTCACATACATTGACTCACACACATTCACATACATACACACACACATGAATACACACACACCTTCACATATACACACACATACACTAACATTCACAAACACATACACACACAAATATGAATACACACACCCACGCACACACACACACATGATTGCACACACAGACACACACATTCACATACACACGCACACATATGAATACACACACACACACATGAATATACACACACACACATGAATTCACATACACACAAACTGTGTTTTGTTGATGTAAATACATGATACAACTATACTCCAACTGCTACATTTTATTGGGCTTCTGAAAAGTTTATCTTGATAAACCATGAAAGGAAGAGACTTTCAAGGTCTTCCGTAGGGTTTTACAAAGACTATATTTCTAATGTAAAATGTATTTTAAATATTGATTGATGGTAAATCAAAATGTTTTTATTACAATATTTTGTAGATTTTCAGACGTTAACAGTTTTGTTAAATGAAGTTTTTTTTACTTTGATAAGCTTAACATGGAACCTGATTTAAAGCAGATTTAATATTATATTCATAATGCAAGCGGTCTATGGGAAAAGCTATCGATCTTGTTGTAAATAACTGAATATTGATTCCTTGTGTTCTGTTGGAAACAAAATAGCAGCAGAACATGTGCAGTTATTAAAGATATGTGCACACCTGTTTATGATTTGTAATGTCTGCTGCTTCTATTGTTTTAGTCCCTCCGTTTATTGTGTACATGTAAGGGACTATTTTTCTGTTGTATTTGTTAATAAAGAATAATGGTAATAAACAATTTAAGAATCAAGAATAATTAACCTGAAATTATTTAAAAACTACAATATTATTTCCAACATTATTTCCCTCTCAGCCAACAGGGGGCGCTGCAGCACCCTCAGCATCAATCTTCCAGCACCTATGTGTATCTGTATTCACTGTAAGTAGCTTTGGATCACTGCGTCTGATGAAAGACTAAATAGTAAGATATGAGGTCGTTTATCAAAGCCATGTTTTAGTACTCTGTTATGGCACGTGGAGCCACTAGGGTGCGGTGAATCTACCTCAGTGCAGTTCACCTTCTGGCCAACATGATTAGGGTGAAGGAGACACAGGTGTGTGTGTGTGGTGGAGGTGTTTGGGATGGTCGAAGAGCCTTTGGCGCTCAACACACACCACAACAGGTACTACGAGTCCGACTCAGACACGGCCCTCCGCAACCCCCTTTTGGTTGCCTTGTCTGTCTGACACCCCCGCTGCCTCACAGATGGTCCAGCCCATATAGGCTATAGCGATCCTCACTGCTGTAGCACCAATCTGAAGGTATGGATGTTGGACATGCTCTATATAAGGACTTCTTTTCTGTCTGACACAGCCCTTTAATCCTTCCTCCGTTCGTCAGTGTTGCATGTTCCTAAGGACAGTTAATCACGTTCCCCAGATGTGCTAGATCGTCTCAACCTGTTCAACATTCATCTCAAACCCCCGCCGCCAACTTCCACCTACCCCACACACACACACATGCACACATATGCACGCACACACACACACAAACACACACACAAACACGCATGCACACACATGCACACACACGCACGCACACACATGCGCGCATGCATGCACACACTCGCACAAACACACACACACACACACAAAAACACACACACACACCCCGAGGGCCCTTGTGGTCGAGTGGTTGGCTCCAACCCCAACTGTTGAGCAGCTTCACAGCTCATGTTTGGTTCTCCTTTTTGATTCATATTTTCTCTCTGCCTATGGCAGTGAAGCAGACTACATGGTGGACTTTGGTTGTTATCGTTGGTCTTTGTGTGCCAACTAATCTCATATTTGAATAAAGATGATGGTCATTATAGGCCTGCTGGTGTTTGTAGTTACAGGACTGACGTGGTCTCATATGAGGGAGGGAGAGCTGTATTCTTCTGATAACACACGATGATGATCTGTGTGTGTGTGTGTGTGTGTGTGTGTGTGTGTGTGTGTGTTTATGTAAGATCTACTTCTTCAAACGGTGCAAATCTTTACACACACACGCACACACACACACACACACACACACACACACACACACACACACATGCAAACACACAGACAGAGAGAGAGAGAGCGAGAGAGAGAGCTTTCTTGTGTCTGTATTTGTCTTCATTCATGTTATTTTGTAAACGTTTAATATGTTATTGTGTGTTGTTTTATTTGAAGGGATACATGCTATTTCATATGTTGTTAATGTCTATTAGACAAGCATATACAATGTAATATGTCTATAATGTCTATTTACGGTCATCTTGCTCTGCTTATTACAACAATAAATCATTTGGTTTGAAGTAACTCAGTACTGTACTCAGTACAGTAATCTTTCCACTACATACTTCCTTACTCTTCCTCAAGCTATTATCTGATGAATACTTTTACTTCTACTTGAGTTATTATTACTTTAAATATATACTTGTTAAATATAAAAGTAGGCTGTTATAAATAGGAGGTTATTGACAGTGCTCACCGTGGGGTCGTTTGACTGGACCACAGGATCCAGTGAGTGACAGGTGGGACGGTCTCTGGCTCGAGCCAAACGGAGGAGACGGTTGTACAGCTTGTGTCGGGTTTCAAACCCATCCCGTGTTCCCCTTCCGCGCACATTGGTTCACGAGTACAACGCGGGTGAAATGACGTGATTGGCTGGAAAACAAGTTCCCCATGATTCCCACAACGTGGCCGGGCATGTGTGAGAGCACGGAGAGCAGTAGTCCCAGACGTCCATTCCAAACAGCGATCTGGTGACAACACGCCCTTGTCACTAAGGCCAATAAGCTGCAGCGGTTTCCTTCACATCGACACAGATCACACGTTGACAATAAGCCGCCCTTGCTGCTTGTGGGACTAGAAAGAGGCGTTCCCTCCCACCTAGACGTGGCTCGCGCGCGGGCGGGGCTATGTGTAGCCCCGCCCACCGGTTCAATTGGTTTGTGGAGGGGCTGGGTCAGTCAGTCAGTCAGTCAGTCTCTGCATGGAGAGCAGTAGTCACGGACGTAGGCTTATATAGTTATAAGAACCAACGAATAATAAAGAATAAAGCTGTTGAGAACTCTTCTATTAAACCTTCATTACCCTTTATAATTAGCCGTATATAGTTATAGGAACCAACGAATAATAAAGAATAAAGCTGTTGAGAACTCTTCTATTAAACCTTCATTACCCTTTATAATTAGGCTTATATAGTTATAGGAACCAACGAATAATAAAGAATAAAGCTGTTGAGAACTCTTCTGTTAAACCTTCATTACCCTTTATAATTAGGCTTATATAGTTATAGGAACCAACGAATAATAAAGAATAAAGCTGTTGAGAACTCTTCTGTTAAACCTTCATTACCCTTTATAATTAGGCTTATATAGTTATGGATGTTGGATATGAAACGCACCACACACCGTGGCCTTATCCTACAAGTGTCAGAGAAGCTTCATGAACCTTCTCGGACCCCAACAATAACCGCTCCCCAGATGGAGCTGACATTGTGACGTCACGGGGCCTCCGAAAGGGCCCGTAGACATCCCGGAAAGAACCGGACCGGAGTTCAGAGCAGCGTGGAACGGGTTTCTTTCTGCATTATGTGATTATTCTAGTAACGTTGACTAAATAGCATAGGTTACTAAGTTTAAGATCATAGAAGACATACTAAGACGGAACAAGATAAGGGTTTATATTGGTAATGATAAGAATTGTAGATAATATAATTATATAGAATAATGAGCACTGTCAATAACCTCCTATTTCTAACAGCCTACTTTTATATATAACAAGTATATGTTTAAAGTAATAATAACTCAAGTAGAAGTAAAAGTAGTCATCAGATAATGACTTGAGGAAGAGTAAGAAAGTATCTAGTGAAAAGATTACTCAGGTACTGAGTTACTTCAAACCAAAGTATTTATTGTTGTAATAAGCAGAGCAAGATTAACGTAAATAGAGAAATATTACATTGTATATGCTTGTTTAATATACATTAACAACACATAAAATAGCCATGTAACCGTTCAAATAAAACAACGGACACATTAAATCTTTACAAAATAAGGAAATAAGGAAAATACAGCCACAATAAATCTCTCCCTTGCCTCCATTTTTTCACAAACAGACTTGAGTAAAAGCAAACAGTATGTTACATTAAAAAATGTAAGTTATTGAAGTAAATGAAAGAAAATATAACTTTTTCGTGTAATTATGTGTGTGTACTATGTGCGTGTACTATTTGTGTTTGTGTGTCTACTATGTGTGTGAGCTATGTGTGTTTGTGTGTGAACTATGTGTGTTTGTGTGTGTACTATGTGTGTGTGAAAAAAATTAACACGCACACGGCTCGTCTGCCGCGTTTCTTTTTTTCTACCACCGACACAGAGACACTGAGGCACCACCCCTCCGTAACGCAAACCCAGGGTGGAGGTCCTCCTGGGTGAAGGTGGACTGGAAGGTGTGGATGTGTGTCAGTGTGTCTGAGGACCCTCCTACATCTGGGGACACTCTGTAGAAGGACAGAGTGCCAGCAGGCCGGTCCAGATACACTCCTACTCTGTTAGAGCCAGCGGGGGTGAGACGTATGTCTGTTCTACTATTGTTGTACCAGGCAGAGTAACCATCATCATAACAATGAAGACTCCAGGACTTGTTGTTCCCTCCAAGCATGCTGTTACCACCCCCTCCTCTCCTTGTGATTCCTCTGTATGCCACTCCTATACCAACAGCTCCTTCCCACTCTACCTCCCAGTAACAGTGGCCAGTCAGAGGCTCTCTACACAACACCTGGTCCCAGTAGTCAAATCTCTCTGGGTGATCAGGATATGACTGCTCCTCTCTAACCCACATCACCTTTCTGTTGTCCTCAGACAGAGAGAGTTCTCTGTAGGCTGTGTTTGGGTCCAGTGTGAGTTCACAGGCATCTGATGGGAGAAATAGACATGATTAGCTGCTGAACCATTCTTCATCATCTTCATCACTAGTACTGTTCTCTTACATACTTATTCCTGTCCTTTTTCACATGCCCTCTACTCTACAAACGAACATATAAAGACTAAATAATATCTTATGATAGGTACTATAATGGACTAGTGTGCTATAGCTTTAGAAATAGTATGGCATATTGTTTTTAAGATAATTAAAGTAAAACTTAATAGCAAATCCCATGTGTGTGTGATAGGCTGTCCCAGTCCAAACACTGAAACCAAGGAAAATATATAAACTGCATTTATTCCCTCAATATGTACACTACATACACATATTATACATCAAAATACATTCAGCATGATGAGCTAATTACTCATATGAAATAGCTAAGCAATACTTGTAATATCTTTCAAGATATTAAACTGTTAGATTTCCCAATACACATACATTGCACTCAACGTTCAAATGGACTGTTACGTGACCCTCCTCCGTTCCTGTCCATTTCCGCCATCTAGTGACACTTTGCCTCATTACACCATGTGCTCCTTTGTTTACCTCTCGTCATCAATTAGCCACCACGTGCACTCCCTCTGTCTACCCACACCTGCAGCTCATCAGCCAATCACCCACCACAGTATTTAAGCACTGGCTCCCCACAGAGCCAGTGCTAGTTCGTTGTTTAGTTTAGTGTGTTCACTTCTCTCAGTAACTTCGTCCTCGCCTTTTAGTTCCTTGTTCCTGTTACGGGTTCCGCTCCCGTTCTTGTTCCGCTCCGGTTCTTGTTCTTGTTCTCGTGCCTGTTCCTGTTCCCGTTCCTCGTTCCCGCTCCTCGTTCCTGTGCCTAGTTCCTGCCTGCCTGTCTTCCTCGTTGCCGAACCTCGCCTGCCCGACCACCCGCCTGACTACGTCTCTCTGCCTACCTGACTCCCCGCCTGCCTACTGCCCGCTGGACTACTCGCCTGCCTTGCCCTTGCCTGTACTTTGGACAATAAATCCCTTTTTGAACCCTTTCCCTTCTGGTTCCTGTGTCCTGCGTTTGGGTCCAATTCTCATATCTCTAACAATGGACACCTGTGTGAACAACAGACTGAACAAGCTGAGCTCACATACAGGCTGGAAATTAACTGTTGGAGCCATAGAACTGGTTCATACATACTATATATACATAGACATGTACTCATACATACACGTACATACTATATATACATAGACATGTAGTCATACATACACGTACATACTATATATACATAGACATGTACTCATACGTACTATATATACATAGACATGTACTCATACATACACGTACATACTATATCAACAACAATGTTATGAATATATTAACAATGTTATGAATACATCAACAACAAAGTTATGAATATTATCAACAACAACGTTATGAATATATCAACAACAATGTTATGAATACATCAACAACAATGTTATGAATATATCAACAACAATGTTATGAATACATCAACAACAATGTTATGAATATATCAACAACAATGTTATGAATACATCAACAACAATGTTATGAATACATCAACAACAATGTTATGAATACATCAACAACAAACATCTCTTATTGGATCCAGATCTTACCAACAACGAGCAGCTCTGAGGTGTGATTGGCCGAGCCAGCGCTGTTGGTCGCCATGCAGCAGACCGTGTTCACACCAGACTTCACACCTCTGAAGAAGAGGAACCCCCTCTCCACCCAGGCCGCAGGCTCTGATTGGTTGTCTGTGCTGCCCCTCTCCAGGGGCCTGCCGTTGTGTAGCCACTCGACGGTGGGCTCCGGCGTGCCGCTGGCATCGCAGGAGAATTGGGCCGTGTGGCCCACGGGCAACACCTTGGTAGAGGAGTTGAACTCTGTGATGCTGGGGGCCTCCTCCTTCGCGGGCATCACTGAACCAGAAGAAACCAGGACGAGATGAGTGAACGTTGTACAACACGTATCTAGAGATGCACCATCAAAACACTCCCTTCACTCTCTCGTAATACCTGTCCACTAGAGGGCGACCCAGAAGATTCAGACCCAGTTTTCTCGCCT
The DNA here is from genome assembly GCA_026745465.1 of Lota lota. NCBI lineage: Eukaryota > Metazoa > Chordata > Actinopteri > Gadiformes > Lotidae > Lota > Lota lota. The sequence goes on along the minus strand of JACYXH010000469.1, from coordinate 3,869,801 downwards.
GCCTTTTCATACATGATTGAAAATCACAGCAGTATCTACAAAGATTTCACAGGGAGGGGAAGACACTCCAGCTCAGAGATAAACGAGTCGGGGGCGGAGCTTGTGGAGGAGAACGCAAAACCTTTAACCAGCTCAAATTGAAACTAGTGCAAGCAAACGCAGAAAAAGGCAAAGTTTTTAAAATATGTGGGATATTTGTGGCCGGTTAGTTAAAATCAGCTTCTTAATTTCTTGCCATCACCTAGTTCTTGTATGCCATCCTAATTATTTAGTTCAAGTTTGGTGTTGCATATCTTTTAAAGCCATTATAGCCTGTCCTACGTGATTTTTTTCAGAATATCTTATGTGTTGGACAGAATATTGTATTTACATTACATGCACATTGTATTCTCTGTTATTTTACAATAGGATGCATGTTTTATTATAGCCTAATCTGCGCCTGTTATATTCTTTATTTATGTTCACATGCAAATGCCTGTTTATTTTGTTATATTTCAGCTGGTCTGTGTTTCTGTTCAATAACGTTTTGCCTAAATAAGGAAAGAATGCAGTTAGTTGATTGGTACTTTAATCCAAATGCATCACCGATAAAAGGCTGGTCTCATGTGCTGAAAAAGATGACAACAATTTAAGCAAATTATCTTATTAAATAACAGCTTGAAATTAATATTGATTTATACTTCTACTACTTCCACCTCATGGGGCACCATTTTATAATAGTGGGGGGGAAGCGGACGAGGGGGTCATTTTCTCTAGTTTACAAACGGCGGTCTGATAAGCTGGCGGGTGCAGTTACAGCAAGATGAGGATTCAGGTGAGAAAATACCTCAACCCTGCATCACTAGTAGACACAGACCCTGATCAGAGGTCCACACATCCAACCACCTTTCCATTCATAAAGAGTATTTATACTGTATCTACTGCACAGAGAATAGAAAGGAGGAGCCATTCTCAACTCATGAACACAAACAAAGTCTACGGACCCTCTTTGTTCAGGTCAGCTTCCGGATGTTCCAGGACTAAGACCTTCTCACAGATCCAGTGGTGCAGTCTGTCACACGGTTCTTCAGACAGGCTGCCATCCCATGCTACACAGTGTTCTGCTCCACCGTCATTGTGTGGTTCACCTTGTCTCCAACTGAGAACCACAAGGAATACAAAGTTGAGCCCAGTGTTGAGGTGATGTCACTCTCAGAGAAGAGATGCTGCTGAATAGAGTCATCAGCCTTACCTTGAAGTCATGTGGGTACCATCCACCCACTTGACGATCCCCCCTGTGTCTCGAACACTCAGTCCAATCCAGGTAGGACCCCTCAATCTGCTGACAAACCCCTGTTTCCAATAGTAATAGCACCTGTTGTCATGACAACACAGCTGACTGAATGAAAAATGTATACCACACACCCACATACACACATACCTGTTCTTTTCTGCTGTTTATAACTACCAGGTCTGCGTTTCTTTGCAGACAGTCTTCTCTACTGTCCGTCCAGTTCCTCTCAGTAGTAGAAATAAAGTAGAGACTCCGGTCGAAATACAGCCAGCCCAGAAGGGCCAAATCATCTGTTGAATGTAAAAGAAAATCTTAACAAACACAGAACTGCTTATCTTACTGTCTTCATTACTTGTGATACACAACCCTGAGACCTGACCTTGTGTAGTAGACCACAATAGAAACCTGACCTTAGTAGACCACAATAGAAACCTGACCTTAGTAGACCACAATAGAAACCTGACCTTAGTAGACCACAATAGAAACATGACCTTAGTAGACCACAATATAAACCTGACCTTAGTAGACCACAATAGAAACATGTCATTGGTAGACCACAATAGAAACATGACCTTGTGTAGTAGACCATGGTAGAAACATGACTTTGGCAGAACACAATATAAGTCTGTCTATCTTCACGGAAGTGCCTTAGGTAGAACTGTAAACCTAGCTTAATGGAGCACATACAAGCTCCTCTGTACTGACTCTACTGCTCTCCCTGCTGGAGGAGGAGACTAACAACACCTGCAGTACCACCATGCTGCCAGAAGGGGGACATCCTTTAGTTATTTTATTTGGTCGTAGTTTAATACTGTCTATGCTCTGTTAGACTGACAATATAAATCACGAAGTTATAAGGAAGAGGGGATGTTCAAACAGAAATCACAAAAGCAGAGAGTATTTTTGAAAGAAAGTTTAATAACAATTTATTTAATAACTTTCATAACTTATATAAAACACTCACCAAGTCTATCCATTAACTGCTCTCTCCCCTCTGTCCAAGGTGTCGCTGAGTCTAGGACAGGACAGAGGAGTACAGAAGATATCAGCTCTAAAACACAACTACATCGTCTCTAAACACAACAGGACCCACAGCCAATCAAACACAAAGTCCATCCCCCTGAAAGAAAACATATGATTATTATTAATATTAAAAATACTAATTATAATAACAATAACACTATCATCATTATCCTTTTCCTTTTATTATAATAATAAATAAAATATAATTTATAATAATAAGAATAATAATATTAATTACTATTATTTATATTATTACTTCTATTATTATTGTAATTATATTCAGGATGATATGATTTAGACTAACCGTGGCACACGGAGATTACGAGAACACACAGCAGTCCAAAGATCAGAAAAACAACGGCGTACAATTTTAGAGCTGTTCAGGAGTGGGACAAACACATACACACGCACACACACAGAGTAATGTACACACAGATATATTCATACTGCGTGTATATCAATCACAGTCCAGACAGTCTCCCTTCAGTCTGCAGAATCCCTCCCCATCTTCAAGAAACATCTGAAGACCTCTACTGAGAACACCTCAATAAGTGATTAATGGTACTGTGGCTCTCGTGTTGAATTTAGAACACACTTAACACATTTGAGAATTGCAGACATACAGTTATACAGTAATACAGCTATACATACAGTAATACATATAGTAATAAATACGCACACATACAGTTATACAGTAATACAGCTATACATACAGTAATACATATAGTAATAAATACGCACACATACAGTTATACAGTAATACAGCTATACATACAGTAATACATATAGTAATAAATACGCACACATACAGTTATACAGTAATACAGCTATACATACAGTAATACATATAGTAATACATACATTAATAAATACGCACACATACAGTTATACAGTAATACAGCAATACATGAAGTAATACATACGTACACATACAGTAATCGAGGGGTGGGCAACATGTGGCCTGCGTGTCACCAGGGTTATTCCCAACGGCACGCTCAGAAAATATTAGGATATGTATTTTGGGATAATTTGAGATATGTTCATATTAATTACAAACTTTATGTAATTGTGTTAAATCCATAAATCTACTTGATATCATATAGGTTAAATGAGTAGCCTTTATTAAAATACAAAAATGTGAATTAAAAAAAAACATTGGCACTCTAATATTACATTTCACTATCACTAATAATAAGTACTGAAATATTAAACTTGTGTTGATATTATGTTGTTATTTAGGAGAATAAATCTGTCTATGTGGTCGCTGGTTCATCAGGTTGGTCACTCTGGCTAAAAACGTTTGCTGAACGTAAATCTTAAATGTATGTAGATGAAAACATATTTTTTACATCCTCTAAAAAGGGCACCTACCAAATCTTCTCTTCCTTGTCTGCTCCCGGTCTAAAGACGTGTTCTCAGGTTCCTCAGAGAGTCCAGGGTCCAAAGACATGTCCTCAGGTTCCTCAGGGAGTCCAGGGTCCAGTTCATAGATGTGGTCCATGGTTCCTCTCTGTCAGCTTCCACTGCTTCTGCTCTCAGGCTTCAGCTCTGCTATATCAGCTGGAAAAACGTCACATGTTTTCATTCTGACCAATCATCAGCTTGCAATCTGAACCATCACTGTCAGGAAATGTTTATCTTGTACTCTTATCATATGCCATCATTGTGCACACACACAGTCACGCACGCAAACAAACACACACAATATTGTTTTTCTTTTAACATAAAGATACAACATTTAGAGGTATAATATAGTAGATAGCGTAGTGGACATGTTTAGGAGTCCACTACAGATTTATATTCATATTTATACAACTTAACTCAGCACACTATGGGAATGGCAGAATGAGTGGGTTTTGCTGACGTTGTCTATGTGTGTGCTTGTGTGTGTATATGTGTAAACATTTGTACTGTTTGAAGAACTAGTGAACCCCTTGGGGGTAAAGGTAGATCTTACATAAACACACACACACACACACACAGATCATCATTGTGTGTTATCAGAAGAATACAGCCCTCCCTCCCTCATATGAGACCACATCAGTCCCGTAACTACAAACACCAGCAGGCCTATAATGACCATCATCTTTATTCAAATATGAGAGGACATTAGTTGGCACACAAAGGCCAACAATAACAACAACCAAAGTCCACCATGTAGTCTGCTTCACTGCCATAGGCAGAGAGAAAATATGAATCAAAAAGGAGAACCAAACATGAGCTGTGAAGCTGCTCAACAGTTGGGGTTGGAGCCAACCACTCGACCACAAGGGCCCTCGGGGTGTGTGTGTGTGTGTTTGTGTGTGTGTGTGTTTGTGCGAGTGTGTGCATGCATGCGCGCATGTGTGTGCGTGCGTGTGTGTGCGTGTGTGTGCATGCGTGTTTGTGTGTGTGTTTGTGTGTGTGTGTGCGTGCATATGTGTGCATGTGTGTGTGTGTGGGGTAGGAGGAAGTTGGCGGCGGGGGTTTGAGATGAATGTTGAACAGGTTGAGACGATCTAGCACATCTGGGGAACGTGATTAGCTGTCCTTAGGAACATGCAACACTGACGAACGGAGGAAGGATTAAAGGGCTGTGTCAGACAGAAAAGAAGTCCTTATATAGCGCATGTCCAACATCCATACCTTCAGATTGGTGCTACAGCAGTGAGGATCGCTATCGCCTATATGGGCTGGACCATCTGTGAGGCAGCGGGGGTGTCAGACAGACAAGGCAACCAAAAGGGGGTTGCGGAGGGCCGTGTCCGAGTCGGACTCGTAGTACCTGTTGTGGTGTGTGTTGAGCGCCAAAGGCTCTTCGACCATCCCAAACACCTCCACCACACACACACACCTGTGTCTCCTTCACCCTAATCATGTTGGCCAGAAGGTGAACTGCACCGAGGTGGATTCACCGCCCCCTAGTGGCTCCACGTGCAATAACAGAGTTCTAAAACATGGCTTTGATAAACAACCTCATATCTTACTATTTAGTCTTTCATCAGACGCGGTGATCCAAAGCTACTTACAGTGAATACAGATACACATAGGTGCTGGAAGATTGATGCTGAGGGTGCTGCAGCGCCCCCTGTTGGCTGAGAGGGAAATAATGTTGGAAATAATATTGTAGTTTTTAAATAATTTCAGGTTAATTATTCTTAATTCTTAAATTGTTTATTACCATTATTCTTTATTAACAAATACAACAGAAAAATAGTCCCTTACATGTACACAATAAACGGAGGGACTAAAACAATAGAAGCAGCAGACATTACAAATCATAAACAGGTGTGCACATATCTTTAATAACTGCACATGTTCTGCTGCTATTTTGTTTCCAACAGAACACAAGGAATCAATATTCAGTTGAAAGTTATTTACAACAAGATCGATAGCTTTTCCCATAGACCGCTTGCATTATGAATATAATATTAAATCTGCTTTAAATCAGGTTCCATGTTAAGCTTATCAAAGTAAAAAAAACTTCATTTAACAAAACTGTTAACGTCTGAAAATCTACAAAATATTGTAATAAAAACATTTTGATTTACCATCAATCAATATTTAAAATACATTTTACATTAGAAATATAGTCTTTGTAAAACCCTACGGAAGACCTTGAAAGTCTCTTCCTTTCATGGTTTATCAAGATAAACTTTTCAGAAGCCCAATAAAATGTAGCAGTTGGAGTATAGTTGTATCATGTATTTACATCAACAAAACACAGTTTGTGTGTATGTGAATTCATGTGTGTGTGTGTATATTCATGTGTGTGTGTGTATTCATATGTGTGCGTGTGTATGTGAATGTGTGTGTCTGTGAGTGCAATCATGTGTGTGTGTGTGTGTGTGGGTGTGTATATTCATATTTGTGTGTGTATGTGTTTGTGAATGTTAGTGCATGTGTGTGTATATGTGAAGGTGTGTGTGTGTATTCATGTGTGTGTGTATGTATGTGAATGTGTGTGAGTCAATGTATGTGAATGTGTGTATGTGAATATGTGTCTGTGTATGTGAATGTGTGAGTCTGTGTGTATGTGAATCAGTGTATTCATATGTGTGTGTGTTTACATGTGTTTGTTTACTGTGTGCGCACACGTTTGTTGTTACAACAGACACAGAGACAATGAGGCACCACACCTCCATAACCCAAACGCAGGGAGGAGGTCCTCCTGGGTGAAGGTGGACTGGAAGGTGTGGATGTGTGTCAGTGTGTCTGAGGACCCTCCTACATCTGGGGACACTCTGTAGAAGGACAGAGTGCCAGCAGGCCGGTCCAGATACACTCCTACTCTGTTAGAGCCAGGGGGGGGGAGACGTATGAATGTTTTACTACCGTTGTACCACGCATAGTAACCACCATCATCACAATGAAGACTCCAGGACTTCAGGACTCCAAGGCTGCTGCCATCACCTCCTCCTCTCGTTGGGATTCCTCTGTATGTCACTCCTATATTAACACGTCCTTCCCACTCTACCTCCCAGTAACAGCGGCCAGTCAGAGCCTCTCTACACAACACCTGGGACTTGGAGTCAAATCTCTCTGGGTGATCAGGATACGACTGCTCCTTTTTAACCCGCGTCACTTTTCTGTTGTCCTCAGACAGAGAGAGATATCTGTAGGCTGTGTTTGGGTCCAGTGTGAGTTCACAGGCATCTGATGGGAGAACAAGACATGAGTAGCTGCTGAACCATTCTTCATCATCATCATCACTAGTACTGTTCTCTTGCATATTCTTATTCCTGTCCTTTTTCACGTGCCATCTACTCTACAAACTAACATAGAAAGACAAAATCATATCGTATGATATGTACTATAGTGGACTAGTGCTACAGCTTTAGAAATAGTAGTGTATATTGTTTTTAAGATAATTAAAGTTTAACTTAATAGGAAATCCCATGTGTGTGTGAGTGGCTATCCCAGTCAAAACATTGAAACCAAGGAAAATGTATGAACTGCATTTACTCCCTCAATATTTACATTACATACACATTTTATACATCAAAATGTTCAGCATGATGAGTGTGGGAGTGTGTGTGGATGATGGCTGGTTGAAGCAGCCTCACCTGGCCCGAGTCAGACTGACTGGACTCTGGAGCTGGGTGGGGCTGCACACCTGTTGCACATTGAGTAATCAGTGTGCACAGGTTAAACCAGCCACCACCACACAAACTCAGAGAGAGCTCTCCTACATGGCAGTGGAGCACCATTGTCATGTTCATTTACTGCAACTTTTACAATAAACCGGTTCAACATCACCACCCTATGTCTATTGGTCTGGAGGAGCCCGAGGAAAGTCACCTAGGTGGCGTGTAGTTTTAGACATTGCTACAATGAGCTACTTACTTATATGAAATATCTAAGCAATACTTCTAATACCTGTCAAGATATTAAACTTTTGGATTTCCCAATCCACGTATTTTGCACTCAACCTTCAAAGGGACACCTGTGTGAACAACAGACTGAACAAGCTGAGCTCACATACAGGCTGGAAATTAACTGTTGGAGCCATAGAACTGGTTCATACATACTATATATACATAGACATGTACTCATACATACACGTACATACTATATATACATAGACATGTACTCATACATACACGTACATACTAAATATACATAGACATGTACTCATACATTCTATATATACATAGACATGTACTCATACATACATGTACATGCTATATATACATAGACATGTACGCATACATACAAGTACATACCTACACATACATAGCTATACATACGTATACACAAGTACACATCTGAATGAACGGACGTCACCTCCTGCTGTGTGGATGGACTTTCCATCTCAATAGTTAGTGTGTGTTATGATGAATCAAACTAAAAACTTACACTTCTTTAGAGCTGGTTTCAGCCTCCACACTCCACCGTGCTCCACCCTGGGGGGGAAACAAAGTGAGAGCAGCATGTTGAAACATTCACCTTCATCATCTGCTGTCTCATCACTTTCTACACAACATGAGTTCCAGCTGTGTTTTCAAACCACTTCATCTAGCAGCTGGTTGAATCCTTGTAGGAGACATTGTCCCTGAGTGGTGAGCTGTCCTCTCCATACCTGAGAGTGTCCAGTCTCCAGCGTGGATCCTCCAGTCCAGCAGAGAGCAGCGTAACTCCTGAGTCTCCTGGGTGATTGTAGCTCAGGTCCAGCTCTCTCAGATGGGAGGGGTTGGAGCTCAGAGCTGAGGCCAGAGAAGCACAGCCTTCCTGTGTGACCAGGCAGCCAGACAACCTGCACCGAACACACACACACACACACTTTATTCTTCCTTCACTTGGATGTGAAACAGGGTCTTAAACAAATGCTCATTTCTCAATAGCTACAACTCAAATGAGATATTGTTCTGTTAGAGTCAGGAGAAGTCCGCTGTGTTTGGTATGCTAAGACCGTTTCTCCACAAGTTCTAACATTGTGTAGAACCATGGAGTGTTTTGTCAGCAGGGAAAAGAGCAACAGAAATGCATTGGACATGAGCAGCACTTACACCAAACTAATGGGATGTTAATAAAGGACATCTTTAATGTTCCATATGAATCACTATACCACGGCCAGTGATGTTCTAGTGGTGAGGTGTGCATTATATTCAGATCACAACACGGCTAGAGCCTCATCACCATGTCTACACTAATGACAACTCCTCAGCTCACATCAGCTGGCCAGAGTTACATAACATACAACATACATAACATACTAGCCGTTAACAGGACAGCAACCCCTAACCCTAACCCTCACATCAGCTGGCCAGAGTTACATAACATATAACATACATAACATACTAGCAGTTAACAGGACAGCAACCCCTAACCCTAACCCTCACATCAGCTGGCCAGAGTTACATAACATATAACATACATAACATACTAGCAGTTAACAGGACAGTAACACCTAACCCTAACCCTCACATCAGCTGGCCAGTGTTCAGTGAGCTAGAATAACCTGTTAACTCATAACATACTAGCAGTTAACAGGACAGCAAACATAAAGAACTAAACGATGTTTAAATCAGTGATCCTCTAAAGTTAAGTCACTACTGTAGCGTTAGCATCCTCACTGACATGGTGAGCCTAGCTTCTAGATGAATAATGATGCTGCATCGTGTCGTGTGTTCTTTTTCCATAACAGCCCACCTAGTGGTGGATCATCCCTTACATATTAAACAAGCCCAAAGACACAGTTTGAAGAAGAGCCTGATAACTGACCTGAGAGTTTCCAGTGTACAGTGTGGACTCCCCAGTCTAGCAGAGAGCAGCTTCACTCCTGAATCCTGCACATCATTGGTACTCAGGTCCAGCTCTCTCAGACTAGAGGAGTTGGAGCTGAGAACTAAGGCCAGAGCTTCACAGCATCTCTCTGACAGATGACAGCCATTCAGCCTTCACACAAAATAAACACATGTTAGGAACTGGGTTTAAAAGGACTTAAAGATCAGTCATACATTCCACTCACAAAGACACGTCTAGCTCACAGGAAAAACATCTTGTAGCAATCCGTGATCACGTCCTTTTTTGTCAGCCGGCTTGAGCAGTTGACACACGCCCACTATAAATGAGCTTTGACTCCCCAGCACGCCCTCGCTCTCGCATGGGAAGCCGAACGGCAATGACACAGCCCACCACCGCATAGACACAGCCCACCACCACCCTATAGACACAGCCCACCACCGCGTAGACACAGCCCACCACCGCTTAGACACAGCCCACCACCGCTTAGACACATCCCACCACCACATAGACACAGCCCACCACCACATAGACACAGCCCACCACCGTATAGACACAGCCCACCACCGTATAGACACAGCCCACCACCGTATAGACACAGCCCACCACCGTATAGACACAGCCCACCACCACATAGACACAGCCCACCACCGTATAGACACAGCCCACCACCATATAGACACAGCCCACCACCATATAGACACAGCCCACCACCATATAGACACAGCCCACCACCATATAGACACAGCCCACCACCACATTAGACACAGCCCACCACCACATAGACACAGCCCACCACCACATAGACACAGCCCACCACCTTATAGACACAGCCCACCACCACATAGACACAGCCCACCACCGTATAGACACAGCCCACCACCACATAGGAAGGCACTTCCAAACCTGTTGGCCATTTCCCCACAAGAGAGAAACAGAGCATCAATCACACACCGACACGCCAAGCAGGAAGATCCGACGTGCGCCCAAGCCAAAATCAGAGACACTCGGCACAAAACGAGGAAGTGTGTTAAAGAGCCAGTGAACCCAAAACCTTTTCTTTTGGTTTTAAACATGGTATTATGTATTTTATGATCGACAGCATGGTAATCTATGCCGTTTTATCAGTGTTACTAAAATAACACTGATAAAATAAAAGTTGAAATCCTATGTTTTTGCCATTCTCCCCAAAATACGATGTTTTGAAGAGAATTGGAAACTAAGAAATTAAAAATAACCTGTCAAAAGGTTTCCATGGGGCGTTACCATGGGGATAACAACTCAGTCTAAAGATTCTTCCGACGTGTGTTGTCTTTGTACTACGTGAGGCGGCGCTCCGTGGCTCGTCTGGTGTGTGACCCGCTTTACATTGAAGCTCTGCTGTAACCCAGTGCATCCCAAAGACACAGACCTTCTCCACACAGCCCGTATGTGATATTTAGGCTAGCAGATAGAGTAGGGTGCCCTGTAGCCGATTAAGTTAATCTAAAGATAATGTGCATATTCTCTACGACCAATCGGTCACACACAGGTCAAATGTCTTCTGATATGAACATTGTGGTGTAACTGTTTGCACATTGAGTCAAACTGACCTGAGCGTTTCCAGTGTACAGTGTGGACTCCCCAGTCCAGCAGAGAGCAGCTTCACTCCTGAATCCTGCACATCATTGGTACTCAGGTCCAGCTCTCTCAGACTAGAGGAGTTGGAGCTGAGAACTGAGGCCAGAGCTTCACAGCATCTCTCTGACAGATGACAGCCATTCAGCCTTCACACAAAATAAACACAACATGTCAGGAACTGTGATTAAATGTTTTGAGAATTAACACAAAGTATTTTTACATACATGAAACTAATATAAATTATGTTAATAAACTGGATATTTGAATATTCAGAGTTTGAGTTTTTATTAAACTCAACATATCGTTATACTTCCCTAAAAAATACAGTTTTATGAAGAGGCTGTAATTAAATCCTAATAAACAACTCTAAAGTCCTCCATACTGTCTGACTACATGATAATGAGTGGAATAAGAATGTAATACAACATACACCTTGTAGCATATCACACCGAAAGATGGTCTGACATCTGAACTGATGATTTCAGATTTAATAGAACTCCCAAAAGCAACGTAAGAGCTGGTTACAAAACAACAATATATAAGTTACCTTAATTACCATACAACCCAACGTAAGAGCCAGTTACAAAACAACAATATATAAGCTACCTTAATTACCATGCAACCCAACGTAAGAGCCGGTTACAAAACAACAATATATAAGTTACCTTAATTAGCATACAACCCAACGTAAGAGCCGGTTACAAAACAACAATATATAAGCTACCTTAATTACCATACAAACCAACGTAAGAGCTGGTTACAAAACAACAATATATAAGCTACCTTAATTACCACACAAACCAACATAAGAGCTGGTTACAAAACAACAATATATAAGCTACCTTAATTACCACACAAACCAACATAAGAGCTGGTTACAAAACACAAATCAACAATATATAAGCTACCTTAATTAGCATACAGTTTCAGAGCATTAGCATAGCCTAGCACTAACATTAGCTCAATTAAACAAACCGTAAGGAAGAGTTATTATAGTTCAAACTACATGTTACCATTACAGTATTACAACAAATACTAAGCTTGTGCCTCTTCGGGGGGGGGGGGGGGGGGGGGGGGGGGGGGATATACATTAAATAATTCACTGTTTGAGTTTTAATTTGACCGTTTTTCCTCTCTACTAAAGAGCGGTTAAGTACCAATGATTCGCTTTCAAAATAAAAGCCCCTCTAACCAAAACAGGAAAAAATACACTAAAGGCATAAAACAGGTAGAAATACATAATGAAGAAATACATGACGTTTCAACAGGGCTTTCTGTTATCTAGGGCTCAAACATAATTGGGTTATTTACACACCTAAACTCATGGTAACAATCTGTAAAAATGTTCTACTCGGCGTTGTTGAATACTCGATTCTGATTGGTCTTTCGCAGCTATCTTTGGTCCGTTATTTCTGTGTAACAAACTGTTGCTATGAATAACACACGGTTGCTGTGGACGCTATGCCCAACCGTAGAATCGAAAAATCATTCTTGTTTTATTTTAAGAGTAAGCAATATCCTCTTTTTTAAATCAATAAAATAATGTATTGATTTAAATGTATTTTGCGTCAGGGTCCTGTATCACCCTGTTGGGTTATTTACTGTCATGGCAACACACTAATATTTTGCATTATTCCTATGAAAGAATATATGCATGCATATTAACTTTATGGATGTAAATCTGTTCACTGTCCTCTGATATGGAACCTTGTGGTGTAACTGTTTATTGAGTCAAACTGACCTGAGAGTTTCCAGTGTACAGTGTGGACTCCCCAGTCCAGCAGAGAGCAGCTTCACTCCTGAATCCTGCAGATCATTGGCACCCAGGTCCAGTTCTCTCAGACTAGAGGAGTTGGAGCTGAGAACTGAGGCCAGAGCTTCACAGCATCTCTCTGACAGATGACAGCCATTCAGCCTTCACAAAAAATGCACAGGAACTTGTTATTAACAAGTAGGAAGTTAATGTTAATTAATCAAATGTAAAATGTTGAATCTGTAGTTGTTTTGTTGTCTTTGAAAAGTGCTCTGAGAATATTAAGATAATTCTTATATTATAGTATTATGTATATTGTGTTGTATGTATTGTCATTAGGGCTGTCGATCGATTACATTTTTTTAACTTATTAGTGCACAATTAGCTTTGATTAATCGCCATTTTTCACATTTTTTCCTCTCAAGAGTGAAGTTTGTAAAAATAGATATTTAAAGTAAGAATAAAGGAATTATTGTATAATCAACACAAAGGAAGTATTTTTAATATAATTATTATTGTTTAATAACATCTTTTTTACTTTCAACACAGATTCAATAATACAGATTATCTCCTGTAATTTTTGTAAGTATAAGCAGTACAGGCCTACATTCCGAGGGACATTCATGTGTCATTTACACCATCTGCCGCCCCTGAGATGAACCTCTGTTACTTAGCTGAATCCAAGTTGACCCCTTAAAAGCGGCAAACCTCTCTATACCTGGCTCACGTCATCCAGAGAGGAAGAGAAGGGGAGGGCTTTATGACATAAAGAAGAAAGGAGCCCCATGCATCCTTTTTCTCACTTTACTTAAACTGACTTATGTGTTAAGGTTACCTAGTTAATACTACAGTCAAAGTCAAACACTGCCTGCTTTATGAATGTAATCCACAATCACATAAAGTGGTATTGTTGTCAATTGTTTGAATGTCTGTGTAGAAGTGATGTCATTGTGCTCATGCATGTCACATCTTTGTTAACCCATATATCTGGTATAGGGATTTGTTTTCTTTGATTATACGTGGCTACTTTACTCGAGATTGTGTTTGTCACACATGTAAACTACCTCAAGCCAGTGATTGTTGACAGACAATTTTAATCTCATAAGCACATGGGGTTTATTTTGTCTGTTTTAAATCAGCTTAATTAATAAGGTGATTAATGGATTTTAATCACGTAGTATATCACTGCTCTACATATGATTACACATGAACTGTAAAGTTTAAGATGTTGATTCTTTACATTGTAATATACTGAGAATCCAGAGAAGTAGGATAAGTTCATGTTTAGTTAATGAGGAACTGGGGTGGGGGACACGGGAGGTGTCCAATTTCTAGGCCCGATGCATAGGATGTTGTGATTGGTCAGTGCATGTTGGAGAAATCCACACATTTTGGAAATATAACCTGAAGCCTGATTCCAGAACAGGAGTTATTAGCAAACCAACTCAGGTTTTGTTATTACTTATTAGCAAGTGACAATAAAGTCTTTATCTTTCAAACTTCGGCTTTCTCGACCTCTCTTAGTTTGTTAAAGTGTTGGGTTTTATCCACCACTTGATCTACAGATTTCCAATTAAACAATCAAGGCCATCAAAATCAGCTTGAAAGTTATATTTATTAAATGCACTAAGAGAAATAACAGCAAACCCCAGGCCTATGTTTAATTGCTGGTTTAATGTCAAGGCCATTAAAAGGAAATATCAGCTTAGAAGGCAATAGTTTGTTAAATAAACTAATATAAATGATAATTGAGATTCTCTCAACGTCACTCATGTCCTGAAGTCCTGATTGAATCACAAAAGCAGCATTCATCCTTGTTAACAAGTAAAATTTTAAGCGCTAACACAACAAGAATTGACTCATTAACGTGCATTTTCTTCACATTACACAGCTTCATGCGAACTTTGCGCAAAAGTTATAATATAAAAAAATAAGGTGAATTTTGCGTCGTTCGCACGAGTAGAATCCTGCAAATGTCACGTTGTTCACGTCTTTGCATTGACTTTGTATGTCACTGCGCCACCTGAAGAATTTCCTTTGCTTTTGGTGTGAATGCACATTTAAGCCGTTTTCACACCAGAAGCGAGGGGCTTACCTCAGACCATCGTTTCTTTCCGCCAGCCTTGGCCGAGATAACCACCATTGCATTGCGACTGTACTTTCTGACTCTGAACCCAACGCCGTCGTGTCTGGGTCCGTAACGCCAGCCGGGGAATTGTACCGTCTCCTCCAGGAGCTGCGTCTGGATGACTTTTTGTATGGCGTTATATTAGTGCCAAATGTCGAGAGCTCCGTGAAACATCTTCACGAGCGAATAATATTAACTCACACGCGCAGACACAGCTGCGAGAGAGGAAAAAACAGCAGCGAACGAGGAAAAAACAGCTCCGAGAGAGGAAAAAACAGCTGCGAGAGAGGAAAAAACAGCTGCGAGTGCACATAACAACCATTGGGGGGCATACGCGCTCTCGAAAGTGAGTTCTGCTCCTGTGCTTTTATTCTGCTCGCTCGGAATGGTGTTTTGCTCGCTCGCGTTAGTCGACCTCCAATTTTGACAGGTTGTGGGAGGGAACAAACGCTGGCCCTCATGTGATTGGTCATTTCACACACGGAAGCTCATACTGTCTATGAAGGGATGGACCTTGGTCTTGACCATAGAAAGCCAGGGAAGAAGAGATCTTGACGAAGACGGGTTGTGAGGTAAGTCATATCTGCGGAAAAATCTCAATTCGTATCAAAGTGTATATTTAGGAGATATGTTAGTTTTTATGTTATGTTACACTTTGATACGAATTGAGATTTTTCCGCAGATATGACTTACCTCACAACCCGTCTTCGTCAAGATCTCTTCTTCCCTGGCTTTCTATGGTCAAGACCAAGGTCCATCCCTTCATAGACAGTATGAGCTTCCGTGTGTGAAATGACAAATCACAAGAGGGCCAGCGTTTGTTCCCTCCCACAACCTGTCAAAATTGGAGGTCGACTAACGCGAGCGAGCAAAACACCATTCCGAGCGAGCAGAATAAAAGCACAGGAGCTCTCACTTTCGAGAGCGCGTATGCCCCCCAATGGTTGTTATGTGCACTCGCAGCTGTTTTCTCCTCTCTCGCAGCTGTTTTTTCCTCTCTCGCAGCTGTTTTTTCCTCGTTCGCTGCTGTTTTTTCCTCTCTCGCAGCTGTGTCTGCGCGTGTGAGTTAATATCATTCGCTCGTGAAGATGTTTCACGGAGCTCTCGACATTTGGCACTAATATAACGCCATATTTTTTGTAATATTCATATGTATCAACATACTGAATTGTGATTGGATGCATTATACTGTGCTATGATTGGTTAAGACCACCCAGGTCGTGAGGGCAGTCGCAAAGGATCATGGCCAGGAGCACATGGTCATCCAAGTCACAGCTAGCTAATAAAGAGCTACGTTTCTAAATATCCTGTCGTCCTGCATTTTACTATTTGTATAAAGTATACAAAACAAGACATGGTGTCAGAGTAAAAGGACTGAAAGATGGATTTTGCTGGAGTTCCTTCACCTCGAATGGATTGGGGGTCTACGAATTTACCCGATGCATGGCGTAAGTTCAAACAGCATGTGGAGCTGATGTTCACGGGTCCTCTGAAGGAAAGAGGAGAAGAGGAAAAGTGCAGCTACCTGCTCCTCTGGATCGGTGAACACGGGAGAGACATTTACAACACATGGACACTTACCGAGGCTGAATCAAAGGTACTGACAACGTACTACGATCGTTTTGGAGCATATGTTGTGCCAAAGACCAATACAATTTTCGCTAGGTACAAATTCCATGAGAAGGTACAAGGCGCTAGCGAATCGTTTGAACAGTTTGTCACTGAGCTGCGTCTGCTTGTGAAAGACTGTGATTATGCAAACAAGGATGAGATGGTCAGGGACCGTATTGTATTTGGAATACACTCACCGCGAGTGAGAGAGAAACTTTTGAATGTCGGATCAGAGCTAACGCTAGACAAAGCTATCGACATAGCCAGATCTCACGAGCTAGCACAGGTTCAGATGAAAACCATTTCAGGCGGCAGCACGTGCGCATCACGTGAACAAGCAGTGCACGCAGTCAGGCAGACATCAAAGCACACCTCCAGTGCCCAGAGAGCATGTTCCAGAACGGAGACAGACAGAACTCCAAGACAAAGCGACACAGACTCCAAACGGCCCAAAACATGTGGATATTGTGGATACAAAGTGCATGGCGAACAGGGGAATTGCCCAGCTAAAGGCAAACAGTGTACTAAATGTGGAAAATTGAATCACTTTGCAAAAGTGTGCAGAGTTTACCGTGGAAAAACAGTACATGCAGTGAGTGAAGACGAAATGTCAATCAAAGAGTCAAATGCTGATGAACTGTTTATTGATTCAGTGACACAGAAACGTCAAATATCAGAGACAGAGCAAGCCTTTGCTGACATTGAGATAGGACGACAAGGCACAGAGCTAAAATTCAAACTAGACACTGGTGCACAAGTAAACATAATTCCTCTGAGTAAGTACAGAAGCTTGACATCTGAGTGTGAGCTACAGCCCACCACGCGCAGACTGACTGGTTATGGTGGTGAACAGCTCCCAGTAAAAGGCACATGCACTCTCCAATGCAAATACAAGGAAAGGGACATGATGTTGGAATTTTACGTTGTCGACACTCGAGCACCTGCAGTGCTAGGTCTTAAAGCATGTTTAGACATGGACCTTATCAAGCTAGTTTTATCAGTGACAGCACCAGTAGAAATAGAGAACGTCATGGAGGAGTTTGCTGATGTTTTTACAGGAATAGGACTATTCCCAGGAGAATGTACCATTCACCTTGACCCAGACGCAACCCCTGTGGTCTACCCACCGAGAAAGATTCCACTTGCTCTCCGCGCCCGTCTGAAGAAAGAGTTGGAGAGCATGGAGCAATCTGACATCATCACCAAGGTTACAGAACCGACGGATTGGGTCAACGCGTTAGTGGTGGTGGAGAAACCACGCACAGGCAAGCTCAGGGTATGTCTCGACCCAAGAGACTTGAACAAGGCTATCAAACGCCCCCATTACCTCTTACCGACGCTAGATGGCATCACACACAAGCTAGCGGGCGCATGCTACTTCAGTGTCATGGACGCCAGATCAGGCTACTGGGCTATCAAGCTCACAGAAGAATCATCTAAACTCACAACGTTCAACACACCGTTTGGACGCTACAGGTTCCGTCGCCTGCCTTTTGGGATTATCTCAGCCCAAGACGAGTTTCAGCGGAAGATCGACGAGGTGTACGAAGGCCTCGACGGAGTCGTGGCGATTGTGGACGACATCCTCGTCTATGGTCGAACCAAAGAGGAACACGACAGAAACCTCAACGCGATGCTGCAAAGATCCCGCGAGAGAGGAGTCCGGCTCAACCCCGAGAAGAGCACAGTCGGCGCTACAGAGGTCAGCTACTTCGGACATCTTCTCACAGCGAATGGAATCAAGCCAGATCCGCAGAAGATCTTGGCCATAAAGGAAATGGAGCCACCAAAGAACCGCACAGAGCTGGAAACAGTGCTTGGCATGGTCAACTACTTAGCCAAGTTCGCACCCAGCCTCTCCAATGCTACTGCGCCCCTGCGTCAGCTGCTAAAGCAGTCCAGTGAGTTCCTCTGGGACAACCAACATGACATCGCTTTCCAGAAAGTGAAAGACTTGATCACGAGAGAACCAGGACCAATCCTTGCCTACTACGACCCCAACAAAGAGCTCAGACTCCAGGTGGACGCGTCAAAGTATGGACTAGGGGCAGTGCTACTGCAAGAAGGAAAACCCATCGGCTACGCTTCCAAATCTCTCACAGACTGTGAGATCAACTACGCTCAAATCGAAAAGGAGCTGTACGCCATTCTGTTCGGATGTAAGCGTTTCCACCAGTATGTCTATGGACGACAAGTCATTGTGGAATCAGACCACAAGCCCCTCGAGTCAATCATGAGGAAACCGTTAGCCGCAGCCCCGCCAAGGCTACAGAGAATGATCCTTCAACTACAAAAATACGACTTCACGATCACTCACCGTCCAGGCAAAGACATTCCTGTCGCAGATACACTCTCCAGGAAGTTTCTTACCTACAAGGACAGCAGCCTCAGTGAAGGCATGGACATGCAGGTGCACACTGTGTACAGCAACTTACCAGTTAGTGACACAAAACTGAAGGAGATCCGAGCAGAAACAGAAAAAGACACACAACTCACACAGCTGAGGAAAGTCATACAGTCAGGATGGCCTGAGGAGAGGAGAAAATGCCCTCAGAGCGTCTCAGAGTTCTGGAACCATCGTGACGAACTATCACAGATCAACGGAATACTTTTCAAAGGAGAGAAAATCATCATTCCTACCAGTCTCAGAGAAGAGATGTTGACAAAGATCCATGCTGGACACATGGGCATGGAAAAGTGCAAACAGAGAGCACGGGACATTTTGTTTTGGCCCGGAATGTGCAAACAAATAGAGGACATGGTTGGTAAATGCCCCACCTGTCTTGAACGACGCCCCTCAAACACCAAAGAGCCAATGTTACCTCACAGTATCCCAGACCGACCCTGGCAGGTCGTGGCAACAGATCTGTTCACGTGGAACAACGAGGACTACATTATAACAGTGGACTACTACAGCAGATATTTCGAACTCGACAGACTTCACAGCACCACATCTGCAGCTGTGATACACAAGCTGAAAGCAGCCTTTGCCAGGCATGGCATTGTAGAGACTCTAATATCTGACAATGGGCCCTGTTACAAATCAAATGAGTTTGAATCCTTCACAAAAGCATGGGAGTTCACACACATCACCACAAGCCCACATTACCCTCAAAGTAATGGCCTTGCTGAAAAATCTGTGCAGATCGCTAAATCGCTCATGGACAAAGCAAAAGCAGACAAGAGAGACCCCTACCTCAGTCTCCTTGAATACCGCAACACTCCAGTTGACAACTTCAAATCACCAGCCCAGCTGTTGATGAGCCGCAGACTTCGCTCAATCCTTCCCAGCACCAACCAGCATCTGCAACCTGAGGTCGTCAGATACAAGGAAGTGTATGCAAAACGTGCACAGAGACAACAACAGCAAAAGCGATACTACGACAGGTCAGCCAGACCACTGCCACTACTGAACGACGGAGAGTCAGTTAGAATCCAGGAGCATGGCTACTGGAAGCCAGCAGTCGTCATCCGACCAGCTGACACTGAACGTTCATATCTCGTTCGCACCGCAGAAGGAGTGGTGTACCGCCACAATCGTCGTCACCTCCTGAACACAAAAGAACAACACACTGACGAGATGAACTGTTCCCCTGAAAGAGAACGGGGTGGACTACACACAGACACAGCACAACATACACCATGCTTACCTGCCACACCACAAGACCTGTTGACTGACACAGTGGCATGCCCAGCTTCATATCGCACAAGGTCAGGAAGAGAGGTCAAGCCTAGAGCTGTCCTAGACCTGTGAAATGTAAAAGGGTGTAGGCGGATCGCTGCCCTAAAAGAGTTCCAGACTGTAAACTTGTTATTGAAAGTTAACTTGAAATGCTTGATATGGTATTTGTCTGTTATGTTGATGCAGTTGGTGCAGTTTAAATGATTACTTACCTCGAGTTCAAACTACAGAGCATATATTCAAAAACACTTTGTTGTTCTACATATTGTTTTTTTTTTAAAACAAGGGAGATGTAATATTCATATGTATCAACATACTGAATTGTGATTGGATGCATTATACTGTGCTATGATTGGTTAAGACCACCCAGGTCGTGAGGGCAGTCGCAAAGGATCATGGCCAGGAGCACATGGTCATCCAAGTCACAGCTAGCTAATAAAGAGCTACGTTTCTAAATATCCTGTCGTCCTGCATTTTACTATTTGTATAAAGTATACAAAACAAGACATTTTTGTGATTCAATCAGGACTTCAGGACGTGAGTGACGCTGAGAGAATCTCAAAGCTGACAGGATATCATGACAGAGCATCACACAAAGTTCCAATATTTCAACTCGAGCGAACACGCAGCCAGCGACGCACGCAAATAAATGTGCGTCTATTCACGTATTTGCATTGTCTTTGCATGTAATTGCGCCGGGCAAAAAAAAATGCTTTGATTTTTGGTGTTAACTAATGTATTTTGGTTTTAACTAATAATAGTCTAATATTACTTTAGAGTAATATTAAATCGTTTTCACTCCATAGAACAATTCAGCTTCCTCATTTACATTCAGCCAGTACCTGGCACACAATAGACAATTTATTTTAAAACGTGTGACCACACACCTAACAATAGATAAAGAAAATTTTACTTTTTCAGGTCTTTAAGTGTGTGGAAGGTAGCAATTTATAAAAAGCGGAGTTCTCCCGAAATGCAATCGCAATCTAGCAATAATTTACATGACACTAGTGTAAACAAACATGGCGGACGGCGGACATGCTTTGATAGCTATGCTAGCTTTTGCTAGCTTATTTTTTTCTGAACATCCGTAAGAAAATAATAATAACTATGGACGAGATCATGGAAACGGCTTGAAAATGGACTGTACATGTTGCACGGTGAGTTGGACTCGGAAACTCATCCGAGTATCGCTTTTGCGAAAGGGTTTTGGCTTCTATTGTGATTACTAGTCAGCGTGGCTCCCAATTGGCTATCGTCTTTCCCACGTGACAGTCCCTACACTGTGTCCTCGGCTGTCCTCGTGGTTCCCCCACACTACAGGATATCAGCCATTTAAACTCTGTGCTTGTCTTTATCCATCGTAACCCAGGAAGGCTAATGGCTCAGATGCTACAGGAAGGAAACAAGACACAGCTGCCACAGGAAGTTAACAAAACGCAGACGTTAGCGTGTAAAACATGGTTTACGTGTTAAAGATTTCTAAATGAATGTGTTCATTTTGACAGCACTTATTGTTATACAGGTTATTAGTGAACCTACAGGGATGTGTACTATATAATTATTACTTCTTTATTCTAGTTTTTTGCATAACGTTTTGCGTGTCTTATAATACATGTTAAGTTAATCTACAGATATGTTTTGTGTAACTTTTATATTCTAGTATTATGTATATTGTGTTATGTGTATTATAATACATGTTATTAGTAACCCTACAGAGATGTTTTGTATATTTTATGTTGTGTATTGTAAAACTAGTACACCTACAGATATTTTGTATATTTTAACTTATATTCTAGTTTTATGTATATTGTGTTATATTGTGTATATACATGTTATAAGTGAACCTACAGAAATGTATTGTATATTATAACTTATATTCTAGTATTATGTATATTGTGTTGTGTATTGTATTACAAGTTACTGTATTAGTACACCTAAGGAGATGTTATGTATGTTATTCTAAATCCTAGTATTAGGTATATTGTATTGTGTGCATTGAAATACATGTTATTAGTACACCTACAGATATGTTTTGTATATTGTTATAACTTTTATATTCTAGTATTATCTACATTGTGTTGTGTGTATTGTAATACATGTCATTAGTGCACTTACAGAGATGTTTTGGAGGCTTTGACCACTGGCAGCAGCACCTGAAGACCCTTCTCTGAAGCAGAGTATTTCTTCAGGTCAAACACGTCCAGCTTCTCTTCTGAGGACAGTAAGATGAAGACCACAGCTGACCACTGAGCAGGAGAGAGATTTTTTCTGGAGAGACTTCCTGATGTCAGGTACTGTTGGATCTCCTCCACTAGAGAACGGTCGTTCAGCTCATTCAGACAGTGGAACAGATTGATGCTTCTCTCTGGAGAAAGGCCGTTACTTATCTTCTCCTTCATGTAACCGACTATTCCCTGTTGGGTAAGCGGGCCACTTCCTGTCTTTCCCAGCAGACCTCGTAGGATAATCTGATTGGTCTCCAGAGAGAGGCCCAGGAGGAAGCGGAGGAACAAGTCCAGGTGTCCATTCTCACTCTGTAAGGCCTTGTCCACAACATTCTGGTAGAGGAGGAGGAGTTCATGTTCCCTGGAGGTTTGTTGTTCTTCTGAGAGCTGATTGACACCAATGTCAAGGAAGGACAGAACGTAATAAAGGGCAGCCAGAAACTCTTGGATGCTCAGATGGACAAAGCAGAACACCTTGTCCTGGTACAGCCCACACTCCTCTTTAAAGATCTGGGTGAACACTCCTGAGTGCACTGAGGCTGCTCTGATATCGATGCCACACTCTTCCAGGTCTGCCTCGTAGAAGATCAGGTTGCCTTTCTCCAGCTGGTTAAAAGCCAGTTTTCCTAGAGTACTAATGATATCCCTGCTCTCTGAACTCCAGGGTGGATCTGTTTCAGCTCTCCCACTTCCTGTCCCCCTGTATGGCCTGAACTCTCAAGAAGTAGATGTACATCTGAGTCACAGTCTTGGGCATCTCTTCTCCTGTCTGGGATGCTTTGAAGAAGTCCTCCAGAACTGTAGCAGTGATCCAACAGAAGACTGGGATGTGACACATGATGTGGAGGCTTCGTGATTTATTGACGTGGGAGATGATTGTGCTGGCCAGCATCTCCTCTCTGAATCTCTTCTTGAAGTACTCCTCCTTCTGTGGGTCAGTGAACCCTCTCACCTCTGTCACCATGTCAACACACTCAGCAGGGATCTGATTGGCTGCCGCAGGGCGTGTGGTTATCCAGATGCGAGCGGAGGGAAGCAGGTCGCCCCTGATGAGGTTTGTCAGCAGCACGTCCACCGAGGTGGACTCTGTGACATCAGTCCAGACCGGGTTGTTCTGGAAGTCCAGAGGAAGTCGACACTCATCCAGACCATCCAAGATGAAGACAACTTGGAACCGGTCGTATCTGCAGATTCCTGCTTCTTTGGTCTCAACAAAGAAGTGATGAAGAAGTTCCACCAAGCTAAACTTTTTCCCTTTCAGTAAATTCAGCTCTCTGAAAGTGAAGAGAAATGTGAAGTGTATGTCGTGGTTGGCTTTGCCTTCAGCCCAGTCCAGAGTGAATTTGTGTGTTAAGATGGTTTTGCCAATGCCGGCCACTCCAGTTGTCATTATTGTTCTGATTGGTTGATCTTGTCCAGGTAAGGGTTTAAAGATGTCATCACATTTGATTGGTGTTTCCTTCTTGGCTTGTTTCCTGGAAGCTCTTTCAATCAGTCTGACCTCATGCTCCTTGTTGACCTCTCCACTGCCTCTCTCTGTGATGAAGAGCTCTGTGTAGAAGTCATTCAGACCTGTTGGCTGTCCTGCTTTAGGGATTCCCTCGACCACACACTTTAACTTCTTCTTCAAATGACCCTTGATTTTACGTTGGCACTCGACAGTAGCAGATCCTAAATGAGAAAACAACAGGAGGTATCAGTTAGTGGATGGTGACATCAGTGGAAACATGTTAATATTTCCTGTAAATTATGAACTTCATGATATTTAGTGGCTTCATTATTTGTGGTTGTAGAAGCTGGTTGTGTCAAGGACTGCATGTTACAGATTCAAAATGTTATGGATTATTTCGTTATTTCAACAGCAATATGATTGGTCTAATGATAGTAATAATGATAGTGAATCAGTGGAAAGTGACTTGCTATGCTGAAATAACAAGACAGTGTTGCATCTCTTCCACTGAGTTATTCTGCTGTTGATCTGCAGTGTAATGTTTAATATTCTTTAACCTGATACCCCACAATAACCCTTCATATCTGGATTAAACCATTTAACCCGATACCCCCACAATAACCCAACATATCTGGATCAAACCATTTAACCTGATAGACCCACAATAACCCTACATATCTGGATCAAACCATTTAACCTGATAGACCCGCGATAACCCTATATATCTGGATCAAACCATTTAACCTGATATACCAACAATAATCCTACATATCAGGATCAAACCATTTAACTTGATAGACCCACAATAACCCTACATATCTGGATCAAACAATTTAACCTGATTCTCCCAGAGTAACCCTACATATCTGGATCAAACCATTTAACCTGATAGACCCACAATAACCCTATATATCTGGATCAAACCATTTAAGCTGATAGACCAACAATAACCCTACATATCAGGATCAAACCATTTAACCTGATAGACCCACAATAACCCTACATATCTGGATCAAACCATTTAACCTGATTCTCCCAGAGTAACCCTACATATCTGGATCAAACCATTCAACCTGATAGACCAACAATAACCCAACATATCTTGATCAAATCATTAAACCTGATAGACCAACAATAACCCAACATATCAGGATCAAACCATTTAACATGATACCCCCACAGTTACCCTATTTAACCTGAGACCCCCAGAAAAACCCTACATATCTGGATCAAACCATTTAACCCCCAAGAGGAAAGATATCTCCACATTAAAGAGTTACAAATGTAGAAATCTCACATTATGTAATTTAGTCTGAACTGTGCAAAAAAAAGGAGTTTCATACTGCTCTTCAAAATAAGTATTTAATCCCTGTTTTTAAGATAAGATAAGCCCTTCCAAATAATTGTCCTCTCTCTTCAAAATAAGAGTCTCTTACCGCCCCACAGTGTGTCAGCCAGTTCCTCCTGGTTCATCTCCATCAGGCAGAGCTTTGTGATGTCTACCACTCCCTCTATGGCGCGCCTCCTCTGCTCCTCGTTCTTACCACCCACCTCCTCCTCTCTCTGACTCTCTGAGCATTGTGGGTAATCTGGGAAGAGAACCCTCCAGAGCTTCTTCAGCTCCTTGTCTAGAAAAGCGTGTGCATTCTCCTCAGCCCTCTGTAACAGAACAAACATCAAGGAGAACTTTACTCTAAACTAACTGAGGACATCAGAAGCATCTGTCCTAGATTCACGTCCCCCTGGTCTAAATAGGGAAGCCTGGAGACTATTAGCACCACAAGAGATGCTTTCTAATGTTCCTGTAGAGCTAAAGAAACATTTATTGTTGGACATTTACACACCTTGATCAGCTCTGTTTGATGCTGCTGTCCAGACTGAGCACTGGTAACCTTTGACCTCTCCTGGTGTTGTCTGTGGGTCACACACACACACAAACAATCTATTGTATTTCCCCTGACTTGTAATCATCAGTATCAATAGTCTGATAACAACCAACTGGTCTGTTTTCGTCGTCTGTTTGAAACTCCTACCTCTCCTCTCTGGAGGGGCATCCATCTTTAAATTCAGGAGGTTTATTCATAGATTGGTCACTCTTCATGGAGACACAGCTGGGTCCAGGGGAGTCTGCTCTCTCCAGCCTCCTAGAAAAACAAACACCATCTGGAAGTTAGGATTTGTGGATGTCGTTTCATTTGATCATTTATTGCAGGATCGTTCAACTACTTTATTATGAGGGCCAGATTATTGAAATAGAAAGATAAGGGGGGGGGGGGGGGGGGGGGAGCAGTAAAACTAAGTTATTATGGCATTTAAGCATTTACATGTTGATATAAAAGCATACTGAATACCCTTCATTCTGTGCAAAAAGAGTGTTAATTCACAATGTGTTTAGCTAACATAGAAATTAGGACAGTCAGTTTAAACATTCCTACACAGACCTGTGCTATTCTTAATGTATTCTGTTCTTCAATAAATGACTTCACCTCCAATGATAAATTCAAACTGATTAAATGAATAAGGCAGATCGAAAGACAGTTTAACCTGAAACCTATACAAATCTGCTACAATGCTTATGATTAATTTCATTCAAACTACAACAGGACATTGGTACTGTTCGGATAGACTGTTCTTCACCTTATCATCAGTCTCTACATCTCCAAGGACAGCTAGCATGCGGTCCTGTGAAGGGTTTCTTATTTGGACCAAGAAGCGACACGGAGGGAGGCTATGGTGCTGCTCTCTGGTTCCCAACAGGACCGGGCCGATATAGCACCCTCTGGTGGTAGTTCAGAGAGGTTCTGCACTTTGATTCAACCAGCATCAGAACCATCGGGTGTGTTCCATTGAAGCTGGACTGATGTGTGATGAGGTGCCGTCTCACATTGTGTTCTTCTGTTACTGTGATAGCCGTGTTGCAGATCAACATATGGGCTTTGGTCCCTCATTACTAAACTGATATTTCACAGTCCACTCCTCGTAGAAATGTGACTTTTAATTTTCTACCTTTCGCCTTTCCAATGTGGACGACTTTTTAGCTCTCTAAACGCTTTGCCACAGCAGAGACAGACGTTGGCCCACGCACAGAGAGGGCGGGTCGTAGGGGCGGGACTAAGTGGACAAAACTGTTTCCTATTGGCTCCGTGGGCCAGATCAAAATGATCCGCGTGCTGCCGGTTGAAAAGGCCTGATTTATTAGCTGAATCCTCACCTTTTCTCAGAAGGTTGGTGATTTCCATCTTTAAAGTTAGCAGGATGACCCATAGACCTGTCACTCTTCATGGAGACACAGCTGGGTCCAGGGGAGTCTGCTCTCTCCTGCCTCCTTCTAGAATAACAAACAACATCTGGAAGTTAGGATTTGTGGATGTTGTTTCATTTGATCATTTATTGCAGGATCGTTCAACTACTTTATTATGAGGGCCAGATTATTGAAATAGAAAGATAAGGGGGGGGGGGGGGGAGCAGTAAAACTAAGTTATTATGGCATTTAAGCATTTACATGTTGATATAAAAGCATACTGAATACCCTTCATTCTGTGCAAAAAGAGTGTTAATTCACAATGTGTTTAGCTAACATAGAAATTAGGGCAGTCAGTTTAAACATTCCTACACAGACCTGTGCTATTCTTAATGTATTCTGTTCTTCAAGAAATGACTTCACCTCCAATGATAAATTCAAACTGATTAAATGAATAAGGCAGATCGAAAGACAGTTTAACCTGAAACCTATACAAATCTGCTACAATGCTTATGATTAATTTCATTCAAACTACAACAGGACATTGGTACTGTTCGGATAGACTGTTCTTCACCTTATCATCAGTCTCTACATCTCCAAGGACAGCTAGCATGCGGTCCTGTGAAGGGTTTCTTATTTGGACCAAGAAGCGACACGGAGGGAGGCTATGGTGCTGCTCTCTGGTTCCCAACAGGACCGGGCCGATATAGCACCCTCTGGTGGTAGTTCAGAGAGGTTCTGCACTTTGATTCAACCAGCATCAGAACCATCGGGTGTGTTCCATTGAAGCTGGACTGATGTGTGATGAGGTGCCGTCTCACATTGTGTTCTTCTGTTACTGTGATAGCCGTGTTGCAGATCAACATATGGGCTTTGGTCCCTCATTACTAAACTGATATTTCACAGTCCACTCCTCGTAGAAATGTGACTTTTAATTTTCTACCTTTCGCCTTTCCAATGTGGACGACTTTTTAGCTCTCTAAACGCTTTGCCACAGCAGAGACAGACGTTGGCCCACGCACAGAGAGGGCGGGTCGTAGGGGCGGGACTAAGTGGACAAAACTGTTTCCTATTGGCTCCGTGGGCCAGATCAAAATGATCCGCGTGCTGCCGGTTGAAAAGGCCTGATTTATTAGCTGAATCCTCACCTTTTCTCAGAAGGTTGGTGATTTCCATCTTTAAAGTTAGCAGGATGACCCATAGACCTGTCACTCTTCATGGAGACACAGCTGGGTCCAGGGGAGTCTGCTCTCTCCTGCCTCCTTCTAGAATAACAAACAACATCTGGAAGTTAGGATTTGTGGATGTTGTTTCATTTGATCATTTATTGCAGGATCGTTCAACTACTTTATTATGAGGGCCAGATTATTGAAATAGAAAGATAAGGGGGGGGGGGGGGGGGGCAGTAAAACTAAGTTATTATTGCATTTAAGCATTTACATGTTGATATAAAAGCATACTGAATACCCTTCATTCTGTGCAAAAAGAGTGTTAATTCACAATGTGTTCAGCTAACATAGAAATTAGGGCAGTCAGTTTATACATTCCTACACAGACCTGTGCTATTCTTAATGTATTCTGTTCTTCAATAAATGACTTCACCTCCAATGATAAATTCTAACTGATTAAATGAATAAGGCAGATCGAAAGACAGTTTAACCTGAAACCTATACAAATCTGCTACAATGCTTATGATTAATTTCATTCAAACTACAACAGGACATTGGTACTGTTTGGATAGACTGTTCTTCATCTTATCATCAGTCTCTACATCTCCAAGGACAGCTAGCATGCGGTCCTGTGAAGGGTTTCTTATTTGGACCAAGAAGCGACACGGAGGGAGGCTATGGTACTGCTCTCTGGTTCCCAACAGGACCGGGCCGTTATAGCACCCTCTGGTGGTCGTTCAGAGAGGTTCTGCACTTTGATTCAACCAGCATCAGAACCATTGGGTGTGTTCCATTGAAGCTGGACGGATGCGTGATGAGGTGGCGTCTCACATTGTGTTCTTCTGTTACTGTGATAGCCGTGTTGCAGATCAACATATGGGCTTTGGTCCCTCATTACTAAACTGATATTTCACAGTCCACTCCTCGTAGAAATTTGACTTTTAATTGTCTACCTTTCGCCTTTTCAATGTGGATGACTTTTTAGCTCTGGAAACGCTTTGCCACAGCAGAGACAGACGTTGGCCCACGCACAGAGACAGAGGGTCGTAGGGGCGGAACTAAGTGGACAAAACTGTTTCCTATTGGCTCCGTGGGCCAGTTCAAAATGATCCGCGTGCTGCCGGTTGAAAAGGCCTGATTTATTAGCTGAATCCTCACCTTTTCTTTGAAGGTTGGTGATTTCCATCTTTAAAGTTAGTAGGAATACCCATAGACCAGTCACTCTTCATGGAGACACAGCTGGGTCCAGGGGAGTCTGCTCTCTCCTGCCAGCATCTAGAAAAACAAACACAATCTGGAAGTTAGGATTTGTGGATGTCGTTTCATTTGACCATTTATTGCAGGACTATTCAACTACTTTATTATGAGGGACAGATTATTGAAATAGAAAGATGGGGGGGGGGGGGGGCAGAAAAATTAATTTATTATGGCATTCATTTTCCTATTGGCTCTGTGGGAGCAATTTTCTTAGAACGTTGGTGATTTCCAACATCAGTATCGTTAGACTCTGATAACAACCAACTGGTCTGTTTTCATCATCTGTTTGAAACTCCTACCTCTCCTCTCTTGATGGGCGTCCATCTTTAAAGTTAGCAGGAATTCCCATAGACCAGTCAATCTTCATGGAGACACAGCTGGGTCCAGGGGAGTCTGCTCTCTCCTGTTGCTCTGGGCTTCAACACAACACACACACAGCTTTTACTCAGACTAATGATGGAGTCATGGTATATCACTGCTGAGCTCTGAGATGGACAACAGTCACAGACAGTGAGAGATCATCTTCTTACCTCTTAGCTTTGCTCTGGGGGCCATGTTCCCCAGACAGAGTGGTTTTAGAGGTAGGACCCCCCTCCTCTCTCTCCTCATTCATAGTAGACTGGAGACCTGGACACAAACACAACTCTTTGATCACCTAATTTGCCTTTTGAACTTCAGATGTTGAGACAATATTGAAATGACTCCTTGAAAGAGTAGATCATTGTCACACTAAACCGTTATAGACGTCATAAAACCATCAATATGAACCCCACAACATAACCACACTGACCTCACTACAGTACAGATGTGTACAGCAGATGAGAAGATTAAACACCTTGGCGACTGTAGCTGTACTTAAACTACAATACAAAAATAAATTACAATTGACTTGAAAAAATAAATTTCCCACTGGAACAAAGTCTGAATTATGTCACTTTACTGAACCACAGATTCCATATAAATCAACTGGTGAAGCTCAATACATCTATATGGTATCCTCTTATTATCGTGATATAATAGTTTATTTCAGCATTACAAGGAGGCGCTGGCCAACGAGTCTCTTTCTCTCCCTCTCTGGCTCCAGCTGTGGTTCAAACCACAGGAACCGAGTCTATACCCGCAGGAACCCCCCTGTGAAAGTGGTACAGTCCAACAACACGTCACCAGGAGGATTTATAAACGGGCCCCTCCCCAGTCGCTACGAACAAATATTTAACTTAACTTTAAATGTCCTTTAAATTTAAGGACATTCAACGGATTTCTGTCACGTCCTTCTTTTCATTTTGAGTAGCATCAAGACAAACGAATAACTTCAATATCAATACATTTGTTCAATTTACCACACGGGTCAGAAAATAACAAACATAACATCAAACTAACGTTGTATTTCTCTATAGTAAAATGAGTCTGGAAAATCTAATCGATAAGCGTTACACGGAACCGTTTCCCAAGATTAAATCATTTAATATACCAATAACCTAAAGACAACATAAACGGTAGTAAACAGTAGGCCTACCTTATCTATTCCGTGATTAAAATGTGTTGTGCACCATACGGCATAAAGTTATAAAAGTATAATCGCAAGGGAAGAAAAGGAGGTTAAAGTGTTCCTAAACCAAGTAAATCATGTAAAAGTGATTAAAAGACGATCTAGAGAAAGACTGTGTTAAGGGCTCCTCGCTGAGAAAGACCTAACTTAAAATGAGGAAGAGACAGGACTATGGCGCCCTGAGAAGTCCAGACAGCCAATCACAGCCTCGGATAACTCACAGGAACCGCCTTCTTTCTGTGCTAGCCAATCGGGGGCTGGCCCGTTTGAGCCTGTCGTTAATGGTCACGTGTTTTCAGGGAACGCCAAACCTTCAGACACGCGCACATGCTCAGACGCACACACACACACACACACACACACACACACACACACACACACACACACACACACACGTACACACACACACACACACCAAACCCTGAGCGCTGCTTCCTCTACTTCCTACTCTGACTGAAGTCTGCTGCTCTCATAGCTCTGCTGCTCGTGTGTGCACTGTGCGCGTGCACGCCGGGGCGCGTTCCTACAGCGAGCGTAGCGGCAATAAACAGATCTGTTCTCTCTTCTTCTTTCGTTGAATGTTGGTGTCACACACCCTCTGCCACCATCTAGTGGCGCCGGCTGCCACTTCACCATGTGCCTCTGTTTACTTTCCCTCGTCAATCACCCACGTGCACTCCGGTCTTCACTTCTGTCTTCCATCAGCTAATCAGCGCACCCTACTTAACCCTCGCTCCCCAAGCAGCCGGCGCCAGATCGTTGTGTTCAAACCCAGAGTTAGTACCACGTTCCCGCACTAAGTTTAGAGTTACCTTATCTTTTCCCGTACCTTGCTTACCCTTAACTTGCCTTTGTCCTTTACCCAGTTTTCCCGATTACCTGCCCGTCTCCTGTTACCTACCTCCGGACTGCCTTCCCGTTGTCGACTCCACGCCAGCAAAGACTCCCCGCCTGCTCCCGTCTGTCTGTCTGCCTGACCTCTTGTCTGCCAACTGCCTGTCCGACTACGCCTTGCTCTGGCTTGCCCTTGCCTGTACCTTTGGACAATAAACCCCTTGAACCCTTCTCCATCTCGTCTGCTGTGTTCCGCATTTGGGTTTACCAGTCGCTCCCCGTAACAGTTGGATCGGGGCTGGAGCTTTATTCATTATTATTCGTTGGTTCCTATAACTATATAAGCCTAATTATAAAGGGTAATGAAGGTTTAATAGAAGAGTTCTCAACAGCTTTATTCTTTATTATTCGTTGGTTCCTATAACTATAAGCCTAATTATAAAGGGTAATGAAGGTTTAATAGAAGAGTTCTCAAGAGCTTTATTCTTTATTATTCGTTGATTCCTATAACTATATAAGCCTAATTATAAAGGGTAATGAATGTTTAATAGAAGAGTTCTCAACAGCTTTATTCTTTATTATTCGTTGGTTCCTATAACTATATAAGCCTAATTATAAAGGGTAATGAAGGTTTAATAGAAGAGTTCTCAACAGCTTTATTCTTTATTATTCGTTGGTTCCTATAACTATATAAGCCTAATTATAAAGGGTAATGAAGGTTTAATAGAAGAGCTCTCAACAGCTTTATTCTTTATTATTCGTTGGTTCCTATAACTATATAAGCCTAATTATAAAGGGTAATGAATGTTTAATAGAAGAGTTCTCAATAGCTTTATTCTCTATTAGTCGTTGGTTCCTATAACTATATAAGCCTAATTATAAAGGGTAATGAAGGTTTAATAGAAGAGCTCTCAACAGCTTTATTCTTTATTATTCGTTGGTTTCTATAACTATATAAGCGTAATTATAAAGGGTAATGAAGGTTTAATAGAAGAGTTCTCAACAGCTTTATTCTTTATTATTCGTTCGTTCCTATAACTATATAAGCCTAATTATAAAGGGTAATGAAGGTTTAATAGAAGAGTTCTCAACAGCTTTATTCTTTATTATTCGTTGGTTCCTATAACTATATAAGCCTAATTATAAAGGGTAATGAAGGTTTAATAGAAGAGTTCTCAACAGCTTTATTCTTTATTATTTGCTGGTTCCTATGTATGCCTAATTATAAAGGGTAATGAAGGTTTAATAGAAGAGTTCTCAATAGTACAGCTGCATTTTTTAAAACAGACCTACTCTATATATTCTGTATTTTTTATATTGTGTCAGGGGACTTATATCAAAATGCTACATTTATTTATTTAATACTAAATTTAGGTATTTCAGGGAACCTTTATTTCATTATGCTACATTTATTTATTTAAAGCCACATTTACTTATTTCAAGGGGACTTTTATTTCATCATGCCACCTTTTTTAATTTAATGCATTTTTTTTATTTAAATGCCACATTTATTCATTTAATGCGAGATTTATTTATTCAATGCCAAATGTATTTCATAGTGCCACATGTATTTATTTGAGGAGACTTTTACTTTATAATGCCACATTTATTCATTTAATGCAACATTTATTTAATAAATGCCACATTTTTTTAGTAAATGACACATTTATTTAGTAAATTCCATATTTATTTAGTAAATGCCATATTTATTTAGTAAATGCCACATTTATTTATTTAATGCTACATTTATTTAATAATGCCGCATTTATTTATTTCAGGGGACTCTTATTTCATAATGCCACATTTATTCATTTAATGCCACAAAAAAGGTGGCATTTCATAAAAACGTGACTTTGTGAAAAAAATCCCCTGAAATAAATTAATGGTGCATTAAATAAATAAATGTAGCATTATGAAATAAAAGTCCCCTGAAATTAATAAATGTGGCATTAAATAAATAAATTTAGCATTTTGAAATAAGTCCTCTGACACTATATACAAAATACAAAATATGTGGTATGTCTGTTTTAAAAATACAGCTGTGCTATTGAGAACTCTTCTATTAAACCTTCATTACCCTTTATAATTAGGCTTATATAGTCATAGGAACCAATGAATAATAAAGACTAAAGCTATTGAGAACTCTTCTATTAAACCTTCATTACCCTTTATAATTAGGCTTATATAGTTATAGGAACCAACGAATAATAAAGAATAAAGCTGTTGAGAACTCTTCTATTAAACCTTCATTACCCTTTATAACTAGGCTTATATAGTTATAGGAATTAACGAATAATAAAGAATAAATCTCCAGCCCCGATCCAACATTCAACAAAAGAAGAAGAGAGAACAGATCTGTTTATTGCCGCTACGCTCGCTGCAGGAACGCGCCCCGGCGTGCACGCGCACAGTGCACACACGAGCAGCAGAGCTATGAGAGCAGCAGACAGCAGATTCGTGGGTGTGTGTTGCATCAATGATTATGATTATTAAGCTGTATTCGTGACACACGTATTAGAACAACAATAAATTGCAACCATCAACACAGCAGTCCTATACAAATAGGCTTCATAACTGTAGGCCTATAATAGTACTGACTAAATATATGAACATAGTTGTTTCCAGGCCTACAGTTTGTTAAATGCCAACACTGCTATATTATGCAGTTATGTCTGTTTAATTCAACTCTAGCTAGTAACGTGGAGAATGAAGCTATAGGCCTACATGAATCATTTAAACGTCTAGAGAATATTAAACCATTTGATTTGATATAAGGTCCGTTTTGAAACACTAGAAAAAGGTGCACCGTAGCACCATCTGCCGGTTAGATGACGTCAGTGCAACTGTCTGACCTGAAAAACTTGAACACTACGTCATCACCATTGATTTATGTGTTGAGACGATCGGAACAGTTTTAAATTACCTTGAAGGTCATTTCATGTCCCTCTCATACGAGTGATCCTCTCAAATATAGAGTAGGCCTACATTACATAACACAATATTGAGATTGGCTCCACAATATTCACAACAATATCAAATGAGTAAAAGTAGTCATCAGATAATGACTTGAGGAAGAGTAAGAAAGTATCTACTGAAAAGATTACTCAAGTACTGAGTTACTTCATACCAAATTATTTATTGTTGTAATAAGCAGAGCATGATGAACGTAAATTGACAAATATTACATTGTATATGCTTGTTTAATAGACATTAACAACACATAAAATAGCATGTATCCCTTCAAATGAAACACACAATAACACATTCAATCTTTACAAAATAACATGAATGAAGGCAAATACAGACACAACAAATCTCTCTCTCTCAGACTTGAGTAAGAGTGAAAAGTATGTTACAATAAAACTACTCTTAAAAATAATCTATTCAAAAAGTTACTGAAGTACATGAAAGAGTAAATATAACCTCTGCGTGTATTTATATGTTTGTAACAAATTTGTTTTAGTCTGTGTGTGTACTGTGTGCGTGTACTGTATGTGTACTGTGTGTGTGTGTACTATGCGTGTGTGTGCGCGTGCATACTATGTGTGTATATGTACTATGTGTGTGTGTGTGTACTATGTGTGTGTGTGTGTGTGTGTGTACTATGCGTTTGTGTTTGTGTACTGTGTGTGTGTACTGTGTGTGTGGTGTGTGTGCTATGTGTTTGTTTGTGTGTGTGTGTGTATGTGTGAATATGTACAATGTGTGTGTGTGCACTGTGTGTGTGTGTGTACTATGCGTGTGTGTGTGCGTGTGCGTACTATGCGTGTATATGTACTATCCGTGTGTGTGTGTGTGTGTGTACTATGCGTTTGTGTGTGTGTCTATGTGTGTATATGTACAATGTGTGTGTGTGCACTATGTGTGTGTGTGTGTGTACTATGCGTTTGTGTGTGTGTGCGAATGTCCGCCCGCCCTCCCGTGCGTTCTTTTTTTCTACAACCGACACAGAGACACTGATCCCCACCCTAACCCAAACGCAGGGAGGAGGTCCTCCTGGGTGAAGGTGGCCTGGAAGGTGTGGATGTGTGTCAGTGTGTCTGAGGACCCTCCTACATCTGGGGACACTCTGTAGAAGGACAGAGTGCCAGCAGGCCGGTCCAGATACACTCCTACTCTGTTAGAGCCAGCGGGGGGAGAGACGTTTGTCTATTCTACTACCGTTGTACCAGGCAGTGTAAACATCATCATAACAATAAAGACTCCAGGTCTTGTTGTTCCCTCCAAGCTTGCTGTCCCCACCCAATCCTCTCCTTGTGATTCCTCTGTATGTCACTCCTATAGCAACACCTCCTTCCCACCCCACCTCCCAGTAACAGCGGCCAGTCAGACCCTCTCTACACAACACCTGGGGCCAGTGGTCAAATCTCTCTGGGTGATCAGGATACGACTGCTCCTCTTCAACCCGTATTACCTTTCTGTTGTCCTCAGACAGAGAGAGTTTTCTGTTGGCTGTGTTTGGGTCCACTGTGAGTTCACAGGCATCTGACGGGAGAACAAGACATGATTAGCTGCTGAACCATTGTTCTTCATCATCATCATCACTAGTACTGTTCTCTTGCATACTTCTTTTTATTCTCTTTCAGAAGCTTTTTGGTCGCTATTTACTCTTCAAACATTAACATAGAAAGACAAAAAAAAAATCATAATAGGTACTATAGTGGAATCATGGCCTATATATTTTCTAAGCAATAGTACACGTTGGTTTTAAGATAATTAAAGTTAAAGTTAATAGGAAATCCCATGTGTGTGTGAGTGGCTGTCACAGTCAAAACATTGAAACCAAGGAAAATGTATAAACTGTATTTACTCCCCAATATTTATACTACATACACATACCATACATCAACATGTTCAGCATGATGAGCTAATAACTCACATGAAATATCTAAGCAATACTTGTAATACCTTTCAAGATATTAAACCTTTCGATTTCCCAATACACATACATGGCACTCAACCTTCAAAGGGACACCTGTGTGAACAACAGACTGAACAAGCTGAGCTCACATACAGGCTGGAAATTAACTGTTGGAGCCATAGAACTGGTTCATACATACTATATATACATAGACATGTACTTATACATACACATAAATACTATATATACATAGACATGTACTCATACATACACGTACATACTATATATACATAGACATGTACTTATACATACACATATATACTATATATACATAGACATGTACTCATACATACACGTACATACTATATATACATAGACATGTACTCATACATACAGGTACATACAATATATATACATTGACATGTACTCATACATACTATATATACATAGACATGTACTCATACATACTATATATACATAGACATGTACTCATACATACACGTACATACTATATATACATAGACATGTACTCATACATACTATATATACATGGACATGTACTCATACATACACGCACATATTATATATACATAAACATGTACTCATACATACACGCACATACTATATATACATAGACATGTACTCATACATACACGTACATACTATATATACATAGACATGTACTCATACGTACACGTACATACTATATATACATAGACATGTACTCATACATACAGGTACATACTATATATACATAGACATGTACTCATACATACACGCACATATTATATATACATAGACATGTACTCATACATACACGCACATACTATATATACATAGACATGTACTCATACATACACGTACATACTATATATACATAGACATGTACTCATACATACACGTACATACTATATATACATAGACATGTACTCATACATACACGTACATACTATATATACATAGACATGTACTCATACATACACGTACATACTATATATACATAGACATGTACTCATACATACACGTACATACTATATATACTGTGGCAACCCGGCCGCAAGACAGCGCCCCAGGAGAGCGGTGGTAGACGGTGTTTACCACCGCTCGCCTGAATATCGCACACCGGAGCTCATTACCGCTGACGGCAATCTGCGGAATGGGCGACACCTGGGCCGACGCAGAAGACGCCGATATAAGCGGCGCTCGGCGTGGCTTACGGGAAGAGAACCGAGATACGAGGACGAGGACGAGGACGAGGACGAGGACGAGGACGAGGACGAGGACGAGGACGCTACGCTACGGGGAAAGGAGTTCCCTCGGCAACACGGGGAAAAGGAGTTCCCTCGCCAACAACGAGGAGAACAAAGAAAGACGCGAGAGAGTCGCGACAGGAGTACGCCCGGCAGTGACACGGAGGAGTGTCCTGAACCACGGGAACTCCCAACGGCTGTACCTGACCGTCACTGGACCGGAGACGGAGAACCGTATCGTCCAGTATTGAACATTTACATTGGCTTAGGACCTATTATTGGTGGCATTATTTAATTGTTGAATAAACACGCCTCTTTGGCTTCGAAATGACTTCTGGTTTGTGTTCACTGGGGGGGGGGGGGGGGGGGGGGGGGGGGGGGGGGGGACTGCCGAGTAGTGGAACCGGGTTGCCTGTGTGTGTGTGTGTGTGTGTGTGTGTGTGTGTGTGTGTGTGTGTGTGTGTGTGTGTGTGTGTGTGTGTGTGTGTGTGTGTGTGTGTGTGTGTGTGTGTTCAGGCATCCCCAACGTCCTGGATAACTGTCCCCGGGTCCCCAACCCCATGCAGACGGACCGGGACCGGGACGGAGTGGGGGACGCTTGCGACAGCTGTCCTGAACTCCCCTCCTTAACACCCTGCCCAGGTACACATACACAGTCAAACATGCACACACACACAGTCACACACGCACGCACACACACAAACAAACACGCACATACACACACGCTTACACACACACACACACTGTTGAGACTTCTAGCGCAGAATGAAAATATAATTAAAAAATAAATAAATAAATGAGAACGAGTAAGTTATTTTAGCTATGTTCTGTTATGTGCGCATGCGCAGCTTCACGATGTAATGTTTAGATTTGTTTACGTTATGTGCGCATGCGCAGCTTCACGACAAAATTTACGGCACCTAGTAATCAACCACGGAAAACAAGCATCAGGAGCACAGCCCGTTGGTATGGAACTACTCTGTCAATTATTAATGTTTGAGTTACTTGTATTAAGTACTGAACGTTTGCCTCACTGTGTCGGTGGAAGTTAGCCGAGTGCAGGCTTATTTGTCTTGTGCTAATTGTTTAAAGCACTCGGCTGGTTTCTGGTGGCGGTAGTAACGGTGTTGCAGGCTAATGTGTTTTCGTTATTTACAATATTATTATATATATACATATTTGAATAATGTATTGTTATTCTTTGTTGTTTTTCAGGTTTATGACCTGTGGTCATTTGATTTAAAATAAAATTAAAGACAAAACACGAGTTATAATATTGCGTGCTTCCTGGTGAGCCTTTTCGGAGGGCTGAACAACGAAGATCCGAACACACACACACACACACACACACACACACACACACACACACACACACACACACACACACACACACACACACACACACACACACACACACACACACACACACACACACACACACACACACACACACACACACACACACACACACACACACACACACACACACACACACACACACACACACACACACACCAAACACGGAGCGCTACTTCCTCTACTTCCTACTCTGACTGAATCCGCTGTCTGCTGCTCTCATAGCGCTGCTCCTCGTGTGTGCACCGTGTGCGTGCACGCCGGGGCGCGTTCCTGCAGCGAGTGTAGCGGCAATAAACAGATCTGTTCTCTCTTCTTCTTTTGTTGAATATTGCATCGGGGCTGGAGCTTTATTCTTTATTATTCGTTGGTTCCTATAACTATATAAGCCTAATTATAAAGGATAATGAAGGTTTAATAGAAGTGTTATCAACAGCTTTATTAATTATTATTCGTTGGTTTCTATAACTATATAAGCCTAATTATAAAGGGTAATGAGGGTTTAATAGAAGAGCTCTCAACAGCTTTATTCTTTATTATTCGTTGGTTCCTATAACTATATAAGCCTCATTATAAAGGGTAATGAAGGTTTATTGGAAGAGTTCTCAACAGCTTTATTCTTTATTATTCGTTGGTTCCCATAACTATATACGCCTAATTATAAAGGGTAATAAAGGTTTAATAGAAGAGTTCTCAACAGCTTTATTAAAACAGTACAGATGCATTTTAAAAACAGACATACTCTATCTATTCTATATTTTTAGATAGTGTCAGGGGACTTGTTTCAAAATGCTACATTTATTTATTTAATGCCACATTTATTTATTTCAGGGGACTTTTATTTCATAATGCTAAAGTTTCTTTACTAAATGACAATTTTTTTGTGGCATTAAATTAATAAATGTGGCATTATGAAATAAAAGTCCCCTGAAATAAATAAATTTCGCTTTATGAAATAAATGTAGCATTAAATAAATAAATGTGGAATTTAATAAATAAATGTGGCATTACATTTATAAATGTGGCATTATAAAATAAAGGTCCCCTGAAATAAATGCATGTGGCACTATGAAATAAATTTGGCATTGAATAAATAAATCTTGCATTAAATGAATACATATGGCATTTAATTAAAAAAGTGACATTAAATTAAAATAAATTGGCATTATGAAATAAAAGTACCCTGAAATAAATAAATGTGGCATTAAATAAATAAATGTATCATAATGAAATAAAAGTTCCCTGAAATAAATAAATGTGGCATTAAATAAATAAACTGTATAATATAAAAAATACAGAATATATAGAGTATGTCTGTTTCTAAAATGCAGCTGTAGTGTTGAGAACTCTTATACTAAACCTTCATTACCCTTTATAATCAGGCCTATATAGTTATAGAAACCAATGAATAATAAAGAATAAAGCTGTTGAGAACTCTTCTATTAAACTTTCATTACCCCTTATAATTAGGCTTATATAGGAACCAATTAATAATAAAGAATAAAGCTGTTGAGAACTCTTCTATTAAACCTTCATTACCCTTTATAATTAGGCGTATATAGTTATAGGAACCAACGAATAATAAAGAATAAAGCTGTTGAGAACTCTTCTATTAAACCTTCATTGCCCTTTGTAATTAGGCTTATATAGTTATAGGAACCAACGAATAATAAAGAATAAAGTTCCAGCCTCGATCCAATATACAAAAAAAGAAGAGAGAACAGATCTGTTTATTGCCGTGTAACGCTTATCAATTTCATTTTACAGACTTATTTTACTATAGAGAAATACAACGTTAGTTTATTGTTTAATATATTGTTCTTTTCTGAGCCATAAATTGAACATTGCGTTCAATATTTAAGTGATTCATTTGTCTTGATGCTACTCAAAATGAAAAGAAGAACGTGACAGAAGTCCTTTGAATGTCCTTATATTTAAATGTATTCATGAAGCCCCGATCCAATATTCAACAAAAGAAGAAGAGAGAACAGATCTGTTTATTGCCGCTACACTCGCTGCAGGAACTCGCCCCGGCGTGCACGCGCACAGTGCACACACGAGCAGCAGAGCTATGAGAGCAGCAAACAGCGGATTCAGTCAGAGTAGGAAGTAGAGGAAGCAGCACTGTTTGTGTGTGTGTGTGTGTGTGTGTGTGTGTGTGTGTGTGTGTGTGTGTGTGTGTGTGTGTGTGTGTGTGTGCGTGTTAAATAAACAATGCTAATTAGTTAAATAAGTCACTTCTCTTCCAATGCGCAGGCATCAACCAGTAGAAACAGAGTGAAGCAGGGAGGGAGGTTAATATGTGTATATATTTGCATTTGGTGGAGGCATCTTAAAACAGTGAGTGTGTCATGGCTTGTGCAGGGAGGTGAACCCAAATGCAGACATCAGACTCAGAGGGTTAGGTGCAAACGGAAGCTTTACTTCATGTCAACAGGCATACAGAGACAAACCTACAACAAACAATGAACCGACAAACTGGGGCAGAAACTAGGGAACTTAAAATGCATGGAACACGGTGAACCAGTTACTTATGGCTGTGGATAAATCTTTTATTTTTCGCTCTTGTAAGCTACTAGTGTTAGAAAGCTCTATAACCAGGCTAATGTTGGATGACTCTAACAACCTCCCCCATGACAGAGGGACCTTGACCCCATGACCCTAGACTCTGGCTCTATGATGCTAGGCTCTGAACCCTGAGGTCAAGAAACTTAGGCCCAATCCCAGTTCCCTCCTTGCCCATACCACGTAACACACACACAAACACACACACACACACACACACACACACACACACACACCACCAAACCCGGAGCTTCCTCTACTTGGTACTCTGACTGAATCCGCTGTCTGCTGCTCTCATAGCTCTGCTGCTCGTGTGTGCACTGTGCGCGTGCACGCCGGGGCGAGTTCCTGCAGCGAGCGTAGCGGCAATAAACACATCTGTTCTCTCTTCTTCTTTTGTTGAATGTTGGATCGGGGCTGGAGGTTTATTATTTATTATTCCTTGGTTCCTATACTTATACAAGCCTAATTATAAAGGGTAATGAAGGTTTAATAGAAGAGTTCTCAACAGCTTTATTCTTTACTATTTGTTGGTTCCTATAACTATATAAGCCTAATTATAAAGGGTAATGAAGGTTTAATAGAAGAGTTCTCAATAGTACAGCTGCATTTTAAAAACAGACATCCTATAAATTCTGTATTTTTTATATTGTATCAGGGGACTTATTTAAAAATGCTAAATTTATTTATTCTATGCCATATTTATTAATTTCAGGGGTCTTTTATTTCGTAATGGTACATTTATTTATTTAATGCCATATTTATTTATTTCAGGGGACTTTTATTTCATATTGCCACATATTTTTATTAAATGCCAGATTTTTGTTGCATTAAATGAATAAATGTGGCATTATGAAATAAAAGTCCCCTGGAATAAATAAATGTGGCAATATAAAATAAATGTAGCATTAAATAAATAAATGTGGCATTTAATGAATAAATGTGGAATTCTCTCTTTGTCAGATATAGTCTCTTTCTGTTCTTTTCTTCCGCTCTCGCCGTCTCTCTCCTCAGCTCTCTCTCTCTCTCTTTCCCCAGCTCTCTCTCCCCCTCTCCTTCCTCAGCTCTCTCTTTCTATCTTTTCTCAGCCCTCTAGCTGTCTCTCTCTCTACCTATCTCTCTTTCTTCAGCTCTCTCTATCCTCAGCTCTCTGTCTAACTCTGTCTCTCTCTGTCTAACTCTCTCTCCCCCTCTCTCTCTTTCCTCAGTTCTCTCTCCCCCTCTCCTTCCTCAGCTCTCTCTCTCTCTCCTCATCTCTATAACGCGGCCTGCGAAGCCCTTCAGATCTGTGGTCAAGCTCACTGTCTCTCTCTCTCTTTCCTCAGCTCTCTCTCTCTCCTCGTCTCTATATCGCGGCCTGTGAAGCCCTTCAGTTCTGTGGTCAAGAGCGTTCTAAACTGATTGACCTGATGGGACGTGTTGCCCTGGCTGAGAACATATTGCACAAATACATTCAATAATTATGCTGATGACATGGAAAACACAAGACTACACACACACACACGCCACACAACCACAGATCACAGATAAGACTCACGGTGTAGCGTCCTGTAGCTATACATATCTGGAGACGCAGCGGTGCAGAATGAAATGCATGATCAGAAGATACATAAGTTACTGGGTGTGAGAAAACAGCCTGTGAGATCTATACCAGTTTCCCCAACAGAGCCATACAGCCAAATACAAACATGTTGCCCTGGCTTATGAATATCTTGCTTTTAATGAAAGTGGTCTGACAGCAACACAGAGTTTATTAATATTGTTTACCATCATAATTAATCATACTTTTGTAACATGTAATGTTATTCTCTTATCATTGAGTAATTATGATAATTAGTATTAGTATTATTTGAAATAATCATATCACAATAATACAGACATTCTTAATAGTTATTATGTGTGTATTTCATATTCCATTAGAAAAAGTACTTTCTTTATTATAGCCTCATTATTAGGCCTATTACTTTAAATATTTTCCATAGTTATTTATATTTGAAATGAAGATTATAGAACTATTAGTCTTACTATTTAATAGTATCATTATATGAGACAAAAGAACATAATAGTGATGCTAATACTGACATTATTAATCATAGTAATTAAACATGCATTTCATGATAACTTTTTTTAATTTTATTCTGTTTATTATATAAGACATAACAACCTAATAATCATAATAAATGTAATGATGCATGTATTTCACATTAAATTTTAACTACAATACTATTAATACTGTTTATTGTTTGTCATTAACAACAACAACAACAATAACGTCAGATGCCTGTGAACTCAAACTGGACCCAAACACAGCCCACAGACACCTCTCTCTGTCTGAGGACAACAGAAAGGTGACGCTGGTTAGAGAGGAGCAGTCGTATCCTGATCACCCAGAGAGATTTCACTACTGGACCCAGGTGTTGTGTAGAGAGGGTCTGACTGGCCACTGTCTCTCTCTCTCTCTCTCTCTCTCTCTCTCTCTCTCTCTCTCTCTCTCTCTCTCTCTCTCTCTCTCTCTCTCTCTCTCTCTCTCTCTCTCTCGGACGGCCGGGGAGTTTCCCCAACAGAGCCATCCCTCCAAATACAGACATGTTGCCCTGGCTTATAAATATTTTACTTTAAATGAACGCAGAAAACAGGAACACAGAGTTTTTACAAAAAGGTTTTTTATTTATTTATTTTAAATAATAAAACAGGTAGTGGAGAACCAATGAAAGAAACACAACTGAGGTCAAAATAATAGAAACATGAATGAATGAGGTTCAACA
Organism: Lota lota; assembly: GCA_026745465.1. Taxonomy (NCBI): domain Eukaryota; kingdom Metazoa; phylum Chordata; class Actinopteri; order Gadiformes; family Lotidae; genus Lota; species Lota lota. The sequence goes on along the minus strand of JACYXH010000469.1, from coordinate 3,824,962 downwards.
TAAAACTGGTTTGTGTGGATGTTAATTATGTATGTTAGAATGAATAAAAGATGAATAAAATGCATGACATATCTATGTATTCTTTGTATATGTAACCCTGAGCCGCTGTCTATGATGACGTTAGTAGAACAGATAGTCTTCACACAAATGACAAGCATCATTTAAAGCCTTAAATAGAACTGCCTTTTAGACCACACACACACACACACACACACACACAAAACACACACACACACACACATAGACAACGTCAGCAAAACACAATAATTCTGCCGTTCCCATAGTGTGCTGAGTTGAGTTGTATAAATATGAATATAAATCTGTGGTGGACTCCTGGACATGTCCACTACGCTATCTACTATATTATACCTCTAAATGTCTTTATATTTAATGAGAAATAATGTTGTTTGTGTGTGTGGTTGCGTGCGAGTGTGAGTGATGGCATCTGATAAGCGTGTAAGAAAAACATTTCCTGACACTGATGGTTCAGATGACAAGCTGATGATTGGTCAGAATTCAAACATGTGACGTTTTTCCATCTGATATAGCAGAGCTGAAGCCTGAGAGCAGAAGCAGTGGAAGCTGACAGAGAGGAACCATGGACCGCATCTATGAACTGGACCCTGGACCCACTGAGGAACCTGAGGACACGTCTTTGGACCCTGGACCCACTGAGGAACCTGAGGACACGTCTTTGGACCAGGAGGAGACCAGGAAGAGAAGATTTGGTAGGTGCCCTTTTTAGAGAATTTAAAAGAAATAATCCAGTAAAGAAAGATGTTTTCATCTACATACATTTAAGATTTACATTTAGCAAACGTTTTTAGCCAAAGTGACCAACCTGATGAACCAGCGACCGCATAGACAGATTTATTCTCCTAAATAACAACATGTGTATGTTCTAGACAAACAACACACATAGACAGATTTATTCTCCTAAATAACAACATGTGTATGTTCTAGTGATTACGGCCATGAGGTAAGGACTATTTTTAGGCATCTCAAGTAGTTGTGTATTTCATGAAATACGTTCGTAAAATACGTGGAACAAGAGTAGCAAAGTAGCTTTAGGGAGCAGAACACAAGTTTAGTATTTTCATTACTTATTATTAGTGGTAGTGCAATGTTTTTTTAATCCACATTTTTGTCTTTTAATAAAGGCTACTGATATAATTGAAGTGATATCAAGTGGACTTATGGATTTAACACAATGACATAATGTTTGTAATTAATATGAACATATCTTTAAATATAATTAGATATATAATATATTCTGCGCGTGCCGGGGATGTGTGACTGTATGTGTTACTGTATTACTGTACATGTATGTATGTATTACTGTATCTATTACTGTATGTATTACTGTATGAGTGTGTATGTGTATAATACAGGAATAATAAATATGCAAGGGTAGAACCATTAATCAGTTATTGAGGTGTTCTCAGTAGAGGTCTTCAGATATTTCTTGAAGATGGGGAGGGATTCTGCAGACCGTAGGGAGACTGTGAATGATATCCAGGCACTATGAATATATCTGTGTGTACATTACTCTGTGTGTGTGTCTGTGCATGTGCGTGTGTGCATGTGTGTGCATGTGTGCATGTGTGCGTGTGTGTGTGTGTGTGTGTGGGGGGGGGGGGTATGTGCGTGTGTGTGTGTGTGTGCGTGGGTGCATGTGTGTGTGCGTGTGTGTGTGTGTGTGGGGGGAGGGGTTTATGTGCGTGTGTGTGTGTGCGTGGGTGCATGTGTGCGTGTGTGTGTGTGTGTGTTTGTGTGTGTGGGTGTGTGTGTGTGTGGGTGTATTTGTGTGTGTGTGTGTGTGTGTGGGTGTGTGTGTGTGTGTGTGTGTGTGTGTGTGTGTGTGTGTGTGTTTGTGTGTGTGTGTGTGTGTGTGTGTGTGTGTGTGTGTGTGTGTGTGTGTCCTTCTCCTGAACAGCTCTAATATTGCACATCATTGTCACTGTGGGCGTCGGACTGCTGAGTATTCTCCTAATCTCCCTGCGCTTCAGTGAGTATAAACCATATCATCCTAAAAATAATTACAATAATAATAGTTTGAATATTTTGAATGATTATAATACTAGCAGTGATAATGATAATTATTTATTGTTAATATAATTAGTATGAATAATAATAATAATTAAAGCTGCAAGCAGCGATTACCGGGTGTCGAGGCTTGTGCAGACGAGGCAGACCAGTAAGACCAGTAAGACTTTTACAGATTTTATAGAGTTGATGAGGTTGGAACGGCCTCAGCTTAATTGCGGTGATTTAGCCTTCAATGTTTTATGAAAGTGTATCAAAGTCAGGGTTCAGCAGTTACGCTCGTTTAACGCTTTAAAATAGAATCATAACTGGCATAGCATTTAGACACACGGTAGTGACAAGTGCATTGCATCGACATTGCAAACAGTTTGGTCAGTTTGGTGTTGTTTTAAATCAAGGAATAAGCTGAAAGTTAATCATACAGTATGAAGATAATGATAGTAAGAGTGGTTCAATGGGATTGGAATCATGGCATTCTAAACGTTTTGAGCCTCTGGTAGCCATGTTTCTGGGCATAATTGGAAAAGTGAGAAATGTATCTTGTTCAGAATGTCATGCTGAACAACGTTTCTATCATACTCAAGATGATAGGAGTCCATATAGAGTTTTGAAAACGCATTTTAAGCCCATTCTGACGATTTTTTGCCTCTGGCGGCCAGGTTGTTGCGGATAGAAATATTATGAGAATGCTATCTTGTTCAGAATTTCATGCCCAACAACATTTCCATTGGACTCAAGATCATAGGAATCCATACGTATGTCGGAAAACGCATTTACGTCCATTCCGACAGTTTTACGCCTCTGGTGGCCATTTTGTTGTACCAAAATCGAAAAAGTGAAGATGTCATCTTGTTCAGAATGTGATGACCAACAACTTTTATATTGGACTCAAGGTCATAGGAGTCCATCCTGATATCGAAAAACGCATTTACGTCCATTCTGACCGTTTGTAGCCTCTGGCGGCCATGTTGTTTTACCAAAATAGAAAAAGTGAAAATGTAATCTTGTTCATAATGTCATGCCCAACAACGTTTATATTGGACTCAAGATCATAGGAGTCCATCTTGATATCGAAAAACGCATTTACGTCAATACGACAGTATTTAGCCTCTGGTGGCTTTTTTGTTTAACCAAATTGAACATTTGACAATTTCATCTTGTTCAGAATTTCATGCCCAACAACTTATTAATTGGGTTTAAGATCATAGGAATCCATACTGATGTTGAAAAACGCATTTACGTCCATTTTGACCGTTTTTAGCCTCTGGCGGCCATATTTATTCAGCAAAATTGAAAATGTGAAAACGTCATCTTGTTCAGAATTTCATGCCCAACAACTTTTTAATTTTACTCAAGATCATAGGAGACCGTCTTGATGTCGTAAATAGCATTTAAAGCCATTCGGACAGTTTTTTGCATCTGGCGGCCATTTTGTTTTTTTAAATCAACTTAATTTTACTTGGGCAGTTGGAGTTTATGACCTTGATTATTTCACAGTTGGTCCCGCTCAAATCAAACAATCAGTCTAGGAGCTATGGTCATTTTAGCCATAACCACGCCCTTTTTGATGCCACGCCCCAATTAAAAAATGATGGGTGCCATCTTGTTTAGAATTTACTTCTAAGAAACTTTGTAATTGGGTTCAAGATCATAGGACTCTATCTTCATGTCGATATAAGCATTTTAGTTTTTAGGCCACACCCTTTTCGACTTTAATGACTCCTATTGGCTATTACTTTTAGTGTACAGACTTCACTTCTCGTCATATGAAGGATATAGGGCTATAGATGATGTCTGCCAAAGGATTTATGTCTATCTCAAAAAACCTAGGATTCTTAGGGATTTTAGTGTTTTTCTTAAAATTCAAAATGGCGGGAAATCTATCCTGGCGGAAGTCATAGGTTCTTGAGGCAGATTTGTTTAGCATGAGGAGATGCATATATGGTTAAAGTTTCATGACTCTAGGTCAAAGGGGTCAGGAGATATGCTTGTTCAAAGTTTGCATTTTCAGACGATTGCTATAGCGCCACCTTTGGGCCGATCACTGCAATTTTTTCACACAGATCTTCTGTTGTCTACTTCTACAGCTGTAGCAAGTTTCAGACCTTTGGTCACAGCGGTTTAGGCTGTGTAAGTCGATTTTGGCGGAATAATAATAATAATAATAATTAAAGCTGCAAGCAGCGATTACCGGGTGTCGAGGCTTGTGCAGACGAGGCAGACCAGTAAGACCAGTAAGACTTTTACAGATTTTATAGAGTTGATGAGGTTGGAACGGCCTCAGCTTAATTGCGGTGATTTAGCCTTCAATGTTTTAAGAAAGTGTATCAAAGTCAGGGTTCAGCAGTTACGCTCGTTTAACGCTTTAAAATAGAATCATAACTGGCATAGCATTTAGACACACACGGTAGTGACAAGTGCATTGCATCGACATTGCAAACAGTTTGGTCAGTTTGGTGTTGTTTTAAATCAAGGAATAAGCTGAAAGTTAATCATACAGTATGAAGATAATGATAGTAAGAGTGGTTCAATGGGATTGGAATCATGGCATTCTAACAGTTTTGAGCCTCTGGTAGCCATGTTTCTGGGCATAATTGGAAAAGTGAGAAATGTATCTTGTTCAGAATGTTCATGCTGAACAACTTTTGTATCATACTCAAGATGATAGGAGTCCATATAGAGTTTTGAAAACGCATTTTAAGCCGATTCTGACGGTTTTTTGCCTCTGGCGGCCAGGTTGTTGCGGATAGAAATATTATGAGAATGCTATCCTGTTCAGAATTTCATGCCCAACAACATTTCTATTGGACTCAAGATCATAGGAATCCATACGTATGTCGAAAAACGCATTTACGTCCATTCCGACAGTTTTACGCCTCTGGCGGCCATTTTGTTGTACCAAAATTGAAAAAGTGAAGATGTCATCTTGTTCAGAATTTGATGCCCAACAACCTTTATATTGGACTCAAGGTCATAGGAGTCCATCCTGATATCGAAAAACGCATTTACGTCCATTCTGACCGTTTGTAGCCTCTGGCGGCCATGTTGTTTTACCAAAATAGAAAAAGTGAAAATGTAATCTTGTTCATAATGTCATGCCCAACAACGTTTATATTGGACTCAAGATCATAGGAGTCCATCTTGATATCGAAAAACGCATTTACGTCAATACGACAGTATTTAGCCTCTGGTGGCTTTTTTGTTTAACCAAATTGAACATTTGACAATTTCATCTTGTTCAGAATTTCATGCCCAACAACTTATTAATTGGGTTTAAGATCATAGGAATCCATACTGATGTTGAAAAACGCATTTACGTCCATTTTGACCGTTTTTAGCCTCTGGCGGCCATATTTATTCAGCAAAATTGAAAATGTGAAAACGTCATCTTGTTCAGAATTTCATGCCCAACAACTTTTTAATTTTACTCAAGATCATAGGAGACCGTCTTGATGTCGTAAATAGCATTTAAAGCCATTCGGACAGTTTTTTGCATCTGGCGGCCATTTTGTTTTTTTAAATCAACTTAATTTTACTTGGGCAGTTGGAGTTTATGACCTTGATTATTTCACAGTTGGTCCCGCTCAAATCAAACAATCTGTCTAGGAGCTATGGTCATTTTAGCCATAACCACGCCCTTTTTGATGCCACGCCCCAATTGAAAAAAGATGGGTGCCATCTTATTTAGGATTTACTTCTAAGCAACTTTGTCATTGGGTTCAAGATCATAGGACTCTATCTTGATGTCGATATAAGCATTTTAGTTTTTAGGCCACACCCTTTTTGACTTTAATGACTCCTATTGGCTATTACTTTTAGTGTACAAACTTCTCTTCCCGTCATATGAAGGCGATAGGTCTATAGATGATGTGTGCCAAAGGATTTATGTCTATCTCAAAAACCCTAGGATTCTTAGGGATTTTAGTGTTTTTCTTAAAATTCAAAATGGCGGGAAATCTATCCTGGCGGAAGTCATAGGTTCTTGAGGCAGATTTGTTTAGCATGAGGAGATGCATATATGGTTAAAGTTTCATGACTCTAGGTCATAGGGGTCAGGAGATATGCTTGTTCAAAGTTTGCATTTTCAGACGATTGCTATAGCGCCACCTTTGGGCCGATCACTGCAATTTTTTCACACAGATCTTCTGTTGTCTACTTCTACAGCTGTAGCAAGTTTCAGACCTTTGGTCACAGCGGTTTAGGCTGTGTAAGTCGATTTTGCGGAATAATAATAATAATAATAATTAAAGCTGCAAGCAGCGATTACCGGGTGTCGAGGCTTGTGCAGACGAGGCAGACCAGTAAGACCAGTAAGACTTTTACAGATTTTATAGAGTTGATGAGGTTGGAACGGCCTCAGCTTAATTGCGGTGATTTAGCCTTCAATGTTTTAAGAAAGTGTATCAAAGTCAGGGTTCAGCAGTTACGCTCGTTTAACGCTTTAAAATAGAATCATAACTGGCATAGCATTTAGACACACACGGTAGTGACAAGTGCATTGCATCAACATTGCAAACAGTTTGGTCAGTTTGGTGTTGTTTTAAATCAAGGAATAAGCTGAAAGTTAATCATACAGTATGAAGATAATGATAGTAAGAGTGGTTCAATGGGATTGGAATCATGGCATTCTAACAGTTTTGAGCCTCTGGTAGCCATGTTTTTGGGCATAATTGGAAATGTGAGAAATGTATCTTGTTCAGAATGTTATGCTGAACAACTTTTGTATCATACTCAAGATGATAGGAGTCCATATAGAGTTTTGAAAACGCATTTTAAGCCGATTTTGACGGTTTTCTGCCTCTGGCGGCCAGGTTGTTGCGGATAGAAAAATTATGAGAATGCTATCCTGTTCAGAATTTCATGCCCAACAACATTTCTATTGGACTCAAGATCATAGGAATCCATACGTATGTCGAAAAACGCATTTACGTCCATTACGACAGTTTTACGCCTCTGGCGGCCATTTTGTTGTACCAAAATTGAAAAAGTGAAGATGTCATCTTGTTCAAATTTTGATGCCCAACAACATTTTTATTGGACTCAAGATCATAGGAGTCCATCCTGATATCGAAAAACCCATTTATGTCTATTCGGACCGTTTTTTGCCTCTGGCGGCCATGTTGTTTCCCCAAAATCGAAAAAGTGGAAACGTCATCTTGTTCAGAATTTCATGCCCAACAACTTTTTAATTTTACTCAAGATCATAGGAGTCCATCTTGATATCGAAAAACGCATTTACGTCAATACGACAGTATTTAGCCTCTGGTGGCTTTTTGTTTAACCAAATTGAACATTTGACAATTTCATCTTGTTCAGAATTTCATGCCCAACAACTTATTAATTGGGTTTAAGATCATAGGAATCCATACTGATGTTGAAAAACGCATTTACGTCCATTTTGACCGTTTTTAGCCTCTGGCGGCCATATTTATTCAGCAAAATTGAAAATGTGAAAACGTCATCTTGTTCAGAATTTCATGCCCAACAACTTTTTAATTTTACTCAAGATCATAGGAGACCGTCTTGATGTCGTAAATAGCATTTAAAGCCATTCGGACAGTTTTTTGCATCTGGCGGCCATTTTGTTTTTTTAAATCAACTTAATTTTACTTGGGCAGTTGGAGTTTATGACCTTGATTATTTCACAGTTGGTCCCGCTCAAATCAAACAATCAGTCTAGGAGCTATGGTCATTTTAGCCATAACCACGCCCTTTTTGATGCCACGCCCCAATTAAAAAACGATGGGTGCCATCTTGTTTAGAATTTAATTCTAAGCAACTTTGTAATTGGGTTCAAGATCATAGGACTCTATCTTGATGTCAATATAAGCATTTTAGTTTTTAGGCCACACCCTTTTCGACTTTAATGACTCCTATTGGCTATTACTTTTAGTGTACAGACTTCACTTCTCGTCATATGAAGGATATAGGGCTATAGATGATGTCTGCCAAAGGATTTATGTCTATCTCAAAAAGCCTAGGATTCTTAGGGATTTTAGTGTTTTTCTTAGAATTCAAAATGGCGGGAAATCTTTCCTGGCGGAAGTCATAGGTTCTTGAGGCAGATTTGTTTAGCATGAGGAGATGCATATATGGTTAAAGTTTCATGACTGTAGGTCATAGGGGTCAGGAGATATGCTTGTTCAAAGTTTGCATTTTCAGACGATTGCTATAGCGCCACCTTTGGGCCGATCACTGCAATTTTTTCACACAGATCTTCTGTTGTCTACTTCTACAGCTGTAGCAAGTTTCAGACCTTTGGTCACAGCGGTTTAGGCTGTGTAAGTCGATTTTGGCGGAATAATAATAATAATAATAATAATAATAATTAAAGCTGCAAGCAGCGATTACCGGGTGTCGAGGCTTGTGCAGACGAGGCAGACCAGTAAGACCAGTAAGACTTTTACAGATTTTATAGAGTAGATGAGGTTGGAACGGCCTCAGCTTAATTGCGGTGATTTAGCCTTCAATGTTTTAAGAAAGTGTATCAAAGTCAGGGTTCAGCAGTTACGCTTCTTTAACGCTTTAAAATAGAATCATAACTGGCATAGCATTTAGACACACACACACACACACAAAAGTGGCAAGTGCATTGCATCCACATTGCAAACAGTTAGGTCAGTGCTTACTGCTGACATTGTACTGTATTGTTTTAGGTTTAAATCAAGGAAGTATTATATATTGTCATACAGTATGAAGATAATGATAGTAAATGGATTGTTTTTAATGTAATGACAGCTTCAGACACACACACACTTTAGGTTTACTTTGATCAAACACTGTTTAGAAAAGTGAGAGAAACGTTTTATATATTGTCATACAGTATGAAGATAATGATAATGAATGGGTTGTTGTTAATGTAATGACAGCTTCAGACACACACACACACACACACACACACACACACACACACACACACACACACACACACACACACACACACTAGCTATGGCAGTTATGCTTTTATTGTAAACTGTTTTTAAAGAAATGATAGCTTCAGACACACACACACACTTTAGGTTGACTTTTACTGTTTAGAAAAGTGAGAGAAAAGTATTATATATTGTCATACAGTATGAAGATAATGATAGTAAGAGTGGTTCAATGGGATTGGAATCAAGGCATTCTCACCGTTTTGAGCCTCTGGCAGCCATGTTTTTGGGCATAATTGGAAAAGTGAGATATCTATCTTGTTCAGAATTTCATGCTGAACAACTTTTCTATTATAATCAAGATTATAGGAGTCCATATAGATTTCTGAAAACGCATTTTAAGCCCATTCCGACCGTTTTTAGCCTCTGGCGGCCATGTTGTTTCACCAAATGTGAAGATCTGAAAATGTCATCTTGTTCAGAATTCCATGCCCAACAACATTTGTATTGGACACAAGATCATAGGAATCCATCCTGATATCGAAAAACGCATTTACGTCCATTCTGACCGTTTTTAGCCTCTGGCGGCCATGTTGTTTTACCAAAATAGAAAAAGTGAAAACGTCATCTTGTTCAGAATTCCATGCCCAACAACATTTTGTTGGACTTAAGATCATAGGAATCAATCCTGATATCGTAAAAAGCATTTCAATCAATTTTTCAGTTTTGTTCGTCTGGCGGCCATGTTGTTTTTTCAATCAACTTAAACCTTATTTAAGCATTTGGGGATTTGAACCCTGATTGTGTGACAGTTGGTCCCGCTCAAATCCAACCATCCCTCTAGGAGCTGTGGTCATTTTTGTAATAACCACGCCCCTTTTGATGCCACGCCCCAATTGAAACATGATGGGCGCCATCTTGTTCAGAATTTAGTTCTAAGCAACTTTGTAATTGGACTCAAGATCATAGGACACCATCTTGATGTCGATATAAGCATTTTAGTTTTTAGGCCACACCCTTTTCGACTTTAATGACTCCTATTGGCTATTCCTTTTAGTGTACAAACTTCTCTTATCGTTAGGTGAAAGGCATTGGTCTATTAATGACGTGTGCCAAAGGATTATTATCTATTTCAAAAAACCTAGGATCCTTAGGGATTTTAGTGTTTTTCACATAATTCAAAATGGCGGGAAATCTATCCTGGCGGAAGTCATAGGTTCTTGAGGCAGATTTGTTCAGCATGAGGAGATGCATCTATGGTCAAAGTTTCATGACTGTAGGTCAAAGGGGGCAGGAGATATGCTTGTTCAAAGTTAGCATTTTCAGACGATTGCTATAGCGCCACCTTTGGGCCAATCAGTCCAATTTTTTTAGACAGATCTTCTGTAGTCCTCCTCTATAGCTGTGCAAAGTTTCATAAAAAGTGGCTGAGCGGTTTAGGCTGTGTAAGTCAAACGTGGCGGAATAATAATAATAAAACTAACAATAACAATAGGTTGTCTTGCACTTCGTGCTCGACACCCTAATAATTAAAGCTGCAAGCAGCGATTACCGGGTGTCGAGGCTTGTGCAGACGAGGCAGACCAGTAAGACCAGTAAGACTTTTACAGATTTTATAGAGTTGATGAGGTTGGAACGGCCTCAGCTTAATTGCGGTGATTTAGCCTTCAATGTTTTAAGAAAGTGTATCAAAGTCAGGGTTCAGCAGTTACGCTCGTTTAACGCTTTAAAATAGAATCATAACTGGCATAGCATTTAGACACACACGGTAGTGACAAGTGCATTGCATCGACATTGCAAACAGTTTGGTCAGTTTGGTGTTGTTTTAAATCAAGGAATAAGCTGAAAGTTAATCATACAGTATGAAGATAATGATAGTAAGAGTGGTTCAATGGGATTGGAATCATGGCATTCTAACAGTTTTGAGCCTCTGGTAGCCATGTTTTTGGGCATAATTGGAAAAGTGAGAAATGTATCTTGTTCAGAATTTCATGCTGAACAACTTTTGTATCATACTCAAGATGATAGGAGTCCATATAGAGTTTTGAAAACGCATTTTAAGCCGATTCTGACGGTTTTCTGCCTCTGGCGGCCAGGTTGTTGCGGATAGAAATATTATGAGAATGCTATCCTGTTCAGAATTTCATGCCCAACAACATTTCTATTGGACTCAAGATCATAGGAATCCATACGTATGTCGGAAAAACGCATTTACGTCCATTCCGACAGTTTTACGCCTCTGGCGGCCATTTTGTTGTACCAAAATCGAAAAAGTGAAGATGTCATCTTGTTCAGAATGTGATGACCAACAACTTTAAATTGGACTCAAGGTCATAGGAGTCCATCCTGATATCGAAAAACGCATTTACGTCCATTCTGACCGTTTGTAGCCTCTGGCGGCCATGTTGTTTTACCAAAATAGAAAAAGTGAAAATGTAATCTTGTTCATAATGTCATGCCCAACAACGTTTATATTGGACTCAAGATCATAGGAGTCCATCTTGATATCGAAAAACGCATTTACGTCAATACGACAGTATTTAGCCTCTGGTGGCTTTTTTGTTTAACAAAATTGAACATTTGACAATTTCATCTTGTTCAGAATTTCATGCCCAACAACTTATTAATTGGGTTTAAGATCATAGGAATCCATACTGATGTTGAAAAACGCATTTACGTCCATTTTGACCGTTTTTAGCCTCTGGCGGCCATATTTATTCAGCAAAATTGAAAATGTGAAAACGTCATCTTGTTCAGAATTTCATGCCCAACAACTTTTTAATTTTACTCAAGATCATAGGAGACCGTCTTGATGTCGTAAATAGCATTTAAAGCCATTCGGACAGTTTTTTGCATCTGGCGGCCATTTTGTTTTTTTAAATCAACTTAATTTTACTTGGGCAGTTGGAGTTTATGACCTTGATTATTTCACAGTTGGTCCCGCTCAAATCAAACAATCAGTCTAGGAGCTATGGTCATTTTAGCCATAACCACGCCCTTTTTGATGCCACGCCCCAATTAAAAAATGATGGGTGCCATCTTGTTTAGAATTTACTTCTAAGAAACTTTGTAATTGGGTTCAAGATCATAGGACTCTATCTTCATGTCGATATAAGCATTTTAGTTTTTAGGCCACACCCTTTTCGACTTTAATGACTCCTATTGGCTATTACTTTTAGTGTACAGACTTCACTTCTCGTCATATGAAGGATATAGGGCTATAGATGATGTCTGCCAAAGGATTTATGTCTATCTCAAAAAACCTAGGATTCTTAGGGATTTTAGTGTTTTTCTTAAAATTCAAAATGGCGGGAAATCTATCCTGGCGGAAGTCATAGGTTCTTGAGGCAGATTTGTTTAGCATGAGGAGATGCATATATGGTTAAAGTTTCATGACTCTAGGTCAAAGGGGTCAGGAGATATGCTTGTTCAAAGTTTGCATTTTCAGACGATTGCTATAGCGCCACCTTTGGGCCGATCACTGCAATTTTTTCACACAGATCTTCTGTTGTCTACTTCTACAGCTGTAGCAAGTTTCAGACCTTTGGTCACAGCGGTTTAGGCTGTGTAAGTCGATTTTGGCGGAATAATAATAATAATAATAATAATAATTAAAGCTGCAAGCAGCGATTACCGGGTGTCGAGGCTTGTGCAGACGAGGCAGACCAGTAAGACCAGTAAGACTTTTACAGATTTTATAGAGTTGATGAGGTTGGAACGGCCTCAGCTTAATTGCGGTGATTTAGCCTTCAATGTTTTAAGAAAGTGTATCAAAGTCAGGGTTCAGCAGTTACGCTCGTTTAACGCTTTAAAATAGAATCATAACTGGCATAGCATTTAGACACACACGGTAGTGACAAGTGCATTGCATCGACATTGCAAACAGTTTGGTCAGTTTGGTGTTGTTTTAAATCAAGGAATAAGCTGAAAGTTAATCATACAGTATGAAGATAATGATAGTAAGAGTGGTTCAATGGGATTGGAATCATGGCATTCTAAACGTTTTGAGCCTCTGGTAGCCATGTTTCTGGGCATAATTGGAAAAGTGAGAAATGTATCTTGTTCAGAATTTCATGCTGAACAACGTTTCTATCATACTCAAGATGATAGGAGTCCATATAGAGTTTTGAAAACGCATTTTAAGCCCATTCTGACGATTTTTTGCCTCTGGCGGCCAGGTTGTTGCGGATAGAAATATTATGAGAATGCTATCTTGTTCAGAATTTCATGCCCAACAACATTTCCATTGGACTCAAGATCATAGGAATCCATACGTATGTCGGAAAACGCATTTACGTCCATTCCGACAGTTTTACGCCTCTGGTGGCCATTTTGTTGTACCAAAATCGAAAAAGTGAAGATGTCATCTTGTTCAGAATGTGATGCCCAACAACTTTATATTGGACTCAAGGTCATAGGAGTCCATCCTGATATCGAAAAACGCATTTACGTCCATTCTGACCGTTTTTAGCCTCTGGCGGCCATATTTATTCAGCAAAATTGAAAATGTGAAAACGTCATCTTGTTCAGAATTTCATGCCCAACAACTTTTTAATTTTACTCAAGATCATAGGAGACCGTCTTGATGTCGTAAATAGCATTTAAAGCCATTCGGACAGTTTTTTGCATCTGGCGGCCATTTTGTTTTTTTAAATCAACTTAATTTTACTTAGGCAGTTGGAGTTTATGACCCTGATTATTTCACAGTTGGTCCCGCTCAAATCAAACAATCAGTCTAGGAGCTATGGTCATTTTAGCCATAACCACGCCCTTTTTGATGCCACGCCCCAATTAAAAAATGATGGGTGCCATCTTGTTTAGAATTTACTTCTAAGAAACTTTGTAATTGGGTTCAAGATCATAGGACTCTATCTTCATGTCGATATAAGCATTTTAGTTTTTAGGCCACACCCTTTTCGACTTTAATGACTCCTATTGGCTATTACTTTTAGTGTACAGACTTCACTTCTCGTCATATGAAGGATATAGGGCTATAGATGATGTCTGCCAAAGGATTTATGTCTATCTCAAAAAACCTAGGATTCTTAGGGATTTTAGTGTTTTTCTTAAAATTCAAAATGGCGGGAAATCTATCCTGGCGGAAGTCATAGGTTCTTGAGGCAGATTTGTTTAGCATGAGGAGATGCATATATGGTTAAAGTTTCATGACTCTAGGTCAAAGGGGTCAGGAGATATGCTTGTTCAAAGTTTGCATTTTCAGACGATTGCTATAGCGCCACCTTTGGGCCGATCACTGCAATTTTTTCACACAGATCTTCTGTTGTCTACTTCTACAGCTGTAGCAAGTTTCAGACCTTTGGTCACAGCGGTTTAGGCTGTGTAAGTCGATTTTGGCGGAATAATAATAATAATAATAATAATAATAAAACTAACAATTACAATAGGTTGTCTTGCACTTCGTGCTCGACACCCTAATAATATTAAAGCTGCAAGCAGCGATTACCGGGTGTCGAGGCTTGTGCAGACGAGGCAGACCAGTAAGACCAGTAAGACTTTTACAGATTTTATAGAGTTGATGAGGTTGGAACGGCCTCAGCTTAATTGCGGTGATTTAGCCTTCAATGTTTTAAGAAAGTGTATCAAAGTCAGGGTTCAGCAGTTACGCTCGTTTAACGCTTTAAAATAGAATCATAACTGGCATAGCATTTAGACACACACGGTAGTGACAAGTGCATTGCATCAACATTGCAAACAGTTTGGTCAGTTTGGTGTTGTTTTAAATCAAGGAATAAGCTGAAAGTTAATCATACAGTATGAAGATAATGATAGTAAGAGTGGTTCAATGGGATTGGAATCATGGCATTCTAACAGTTTTGAGCCTCTGGTAGCCATGTTTTTGGGCATAATTGGAAATGTGAGAAATGTATCTTGTTCAGAATGTTATGCTGAACAACTTTTGTATCATACTCAAGATGATAGGAGTCCATATAGAGTTTTGAAAACGCATTTTAAGCCGATTTTGACGGTTTTCTGCCTCTGGCGGCCAGGTTGTTGCGGATACTAAATTATGAGAATGCTATCCTGTTCAGAATTTCATGCCCAACAACATTTCTATTGGACTCAAGATCATAGGAATCCATACGTATGTCGAAAAACGCATTTACGTCCATTCCGACAGTTTTACGCCTCTGGCGGCCATTTTGTTGTACCAAAATTGAAAAAGTGAAGATGTCATCTTGTTCAGAATTTGATGCCCAACAACCTTTATATTGGACTCAAGGTCATAGGAGTCCATCCTGATATCGAAAAACGCATTTACGTCCATTCTGACCGTTTGTAGCCTCTGGCGGCCATGTTGTTTTACCAAAATAGAAAAAGTGAAAATGTAATCTTGTTCAGAATGTCATGCCCAACAACCTTTATATTGGACTCAAGATCATAGGAGTCCATCTTGATATCGAAAAACGCATTTACGTCAATACGACAGTATTTAGCCTCTGGTGGCCATTTTTTTTAACCAAATTGAACATTTGACAATTTTATCTTGTTCAGAATTTCATGCCCAACAACTTATTAATTGGGTTTAAGATCATAGGAATCCATACTGATGTTGAAAAACGCATTTACGTCCATTTTGACCGTTTTTAGCCTCTGGCGGCCATGTTTATTCAGCAAAATTGAAAATGTGGAAACGTCATCTTGTTCAGAATTTCATGCCCAACAACTTTTTAATTTTACTCAAGATCATAGGAGACCGTCTTGATGTCGTAAATAGCATTTAAAGCCATTCGGACAGTTTTTTGCATCTGGCGGCCATTTTTGTTTTTTTAAATCAACTTAATTTTACTTGGGCAGTTGGAGTTTATGACCTTGATTATTTCACAGTTGGTCCCGCTCAAATCAAACAATCAGTCTAGGAGCTATGGTCATTTTAGCCATAACCACGCCCTTTTTGATGCCACGCCCCAATTAAACAATGATGGGTGCCATCTTGTTTAGAATTTACTTCTAAGCAACTTTGTAATTGGGTTCAAGATCATAGGACTCTATCTTCATGTCGGTATAAGCATTTTAGTTTTTAGGCCACACCCTTTTCGACTTTAATGACTCCTATTGGCTATTCCTTTTAGTGTACAGACTTCACTTCTCGTCATATGAAGGATATACGTCTATAGATGATGTCTGCCAAAGGATTTATGTCTATCTCAAAACACGTAGGATTCTTAGGGATTTTAGTGTTTTTCTTAAAATTCAAAATGGCGGGAAATCTATCCTGGCGGAAGTCATAGGTTCTTGAGGCAGATTTGTTTAGCATGAGGAGATGCATATATGGTTAAAGTTTCATGACTCTAGGTCAAAGGGGTCAGGAGATATGCTTGTTCAAAGTTTGCATTTTCAGACGATTGCTATAGCGCCACCTTTGGGCCGATCACTGCAATTTTTTCACACAGATCTTCTGTTGTCTACTTCTACAGCTGTAGCAAGTTTCAGACCTTTGGACACAGCGGTTTAGGCTGTGTAAGTCGATTTTGGCGGAATAATAATAATAATAATAATTAAAGCTGCAAGCAGCGATTACCGGGTGTCGAGGCTTGTGCAGACGAGGCAGACCAGTAAGACCAGTAAGACTTTTACAGATTTTATAGAGTTGATGAGGTTGGAACGGCCTCAGCTTAATTGCGGTGATTTAGCCTTCAATGTTTTAAGAAAGTGTATCAAAGTCAGGGTTCAGCAGTTACGCTCGTTTAACGCTTTAAAATAGAA
Organism: Lota lota; assembly: GCA_026745465.1. NCBI lineage: Eukaryota > Metazoa > Chordata > Actinopteri > Gadiformes > Lotidae > Lota > Lota lota. The sequence continues at coordinate 3,808,319 of JACYXH010000469.1, read as the reverse complement.
TCATAACTGGCATAGCATTTAGACACACACGGTAGTGACAAGTGCATTGCATCGACATTGCAAACAGTTTGGTCAGTTTGGTGTTGTTTTAAATCAAGGAATAAGCTGAAAGTTAATCATACAGTATGAAGATAATGATAGTAAGAGTGGTTCAATGGGATTGGAATCATGGCATTCTAACAGTTTTGAGCCTCTGGTAGCCATGTTTTTGGGCATAATTGGAAATGTGAGAAATGTATCTTGTTCAGAATGTTATGCTGAACAACTTTTGTATCATACTCAAGATGATAGGAGTCCATATAGAGTTTTGAAAACGCATTTTAAGCCGATTTTGACGGTTTTCTGCCTCTGGCGGCCAGGTTGTTGCGGATAGAAAAATTATGAGAATGCTATCCTGTTCAGAATTTCATGCCCAACAACATTTCTATCGGACTCAAGATCATAGGAATCCATACGTATGTCGAAAAACTCATTTACAACCATTCCGACAGATTTACGCCTCTGGCGGCCATTTTGTTGTACCAGAATTGAAAAGTGAAGATGTCATCTTGTTCAGAATTTGATGCCCAACAACATTTATATTGGACTCAAGATCATAGGAGTCCATCCTGATATCGAAAAACGCATTTATGTCTATTCGGACCGTTTTTTGCCTCTGGCGGCCATGTTGTTTTACCAAAATAGAAAAAGTGAAACTGTCATCTTGTTCAGAATGTGATGACCAACAACTTTTATATTGGACTCAAGGTCATAGGAGTCCATCTTGATATCGAAAAACGCATTTACGTCAATACGACAGTATTTAGCCTCTGGTGGCTTTTTTGTTTAACAAAATTGAACATTTGACAATTTCATCTTGTTCAGAATTTCATGCCCAACAACTTATTAATTGGGTTTAAGATCATAGGAATCCATACTGATGTTGAAAAACGCATTTACGTCCATTTTGACCGTTTTTAGCCTCTGGCGGCCATATTTATTCAGCAAAATTGAAAATGTGAAAACGTCATCTTGTTCAGAATTTCATGCCCAACAACTTTTTAATTTTACTCAAGATCATAGGAGACCGTCTTGATGTCGTAAATAGCATTTAAAGCCATTCGGACAGTTTTTTGCATCTGGCGGCCATTTTGTTTTTTTAAATCAACTTAATTTTACTTGGGCAGTTGGAGTTTATGACCTTGATTATTTCACAGTTGGTCCCGCTCAAATCAAACAATCAGTCTAGGAGCTATGGTCATTTTAGCCATAACCACGCCCTTTTTGATGCCACGCCCCAATTAAAAAATGATGGGTGCCATCTTGTTTAGAATTTACTTCTAAGAAACTTTGTAATTGGGTTCAAGATCATAGGACTCTATCTTCATGTCGATATAAGCATTTTAGTTTTTAGGCCACACCCTTTTCGACTTTAATGACTCCTATTGGCTATTACTTTTAGTGTACAGACTTCACTTCTCGTCATATGAAGGATATAGGGCTATAGATGATGTCTGCCAAAGGATTTATGTCTATCTCAAAAAACCTAGGATTCTTAGGGATTTTAGTGTTTTTCTTAAAATTCAAAATGGCGGGAAATCTATCCTGGCGGAAGTCATAGGTTCTTGAGGCAGATTTGTTTAGCATGAGGAGATGCATATATGGTTAAAGTTTCATGACTCTAGGTCAAAGGGGTCAGGAGATATGCTTGTTCAAAGTTTGCATTTTCAGACGATTGCTATAGCGCCACCTTTGGGTTAATCAGTGCAAATTTGTTCACACAGATCTTATGTTGGCACCCTCTACAGATGTACAAAGTTTCATAAAATGCGACACAGCGGTTTAGGCTGTGTAAATCGATTTTAACGGAATAATAATAATAATAATAATAATAATAATAATAAAACTAACAATTACAATAGGTTGTCTTGCACTTCGTGCTCGACACCCTAATAATAATAATAATAATAATAATAATAAAACTAACAATAACAATAGGTTGTCTTGCACTTCGTGCTCGACACCCTAATTAAAGCTGCAAGCAGCGATTACCGGGTGTCGAGGCTTGTGCAGACGAGGCAGACCAGTAAGACCAGTAAGACTTTTACAGATTTTATAGAGTTGATGAGGTTGGAACGGCCTCAGCTTAATTGCGGTGATTTAGCCTTCAATGTTTTAAGAAAGTGTATCAAAGTCAGGGTTCAGCAGTTACGCTCGTTTAACGCTTTAAAATAGAATCATAACTGGCATAGCATTTAGACACACGGTAGTGACAAGTGCATTGCATCGACATTGCAAACAGTTTGGTCAGTTTGGTGTTGTTTTAAATCAAGGAATAAGCTGAAAGTTAATCATACAGTATGAAGATAATGATAGTAAGAGTGGTTCAATGGGATTGGAATCATGGCATTCTAACAGTTTTGAGCCTCTGGTAGCCATGTTTTTGGGCATAATTGGAAATGTGAGAAATGTATCTTGTTCAGAATGTTATGCTGAACAACTTTTGTATCATACTCAAGATGATAGGAGTCCATATAGAGTTTTGAAAACGCATTTTAAGCCGATTTTGACGGTTTTCTGCCTCTGGCGGCCAGGTTGTTGCGGATAGTAAAATTATGAGAATGCTATCCTGTTCAGAATTTCATGCCCAACAACATTTATATTGGACTCAAGATCATAGGAATCCATACGTATGTCGAAAAACGCATTTACGTCCATTACGACAGTTTTACGCCTCTGGCGGCCATTTTGTTGTACCAAAATTGAAAACGTGAAGATGTCATCTTGTTCAGAATGTGATGCCCAACAACCTTTATATTGGACTCAAGGTCATAGGAGTCCATCCTGATATCGAAAAACGCATTTACGTCCATTCTGACCGTTTGTAGCCTCTGGCGGCCATGTTGTTTTACCAAAATAGAAAAAGTGAAAATGTAATCTTGTTCATAATGTCATGCCCAACAACGTTTATATTGGACTCAAGATCATAGGAGTCCATCTTGATATCGAAAAACGCATTTACGTCAATACGACAGTATTTAGCCTCTGGTGGCTTTTTTCTTTAACCAAATTGAACATTTGACAATTTCATCTTGTTCAGAATTTCATGCCCAACAACTTATTAATTGGGTTTAAGATCATAGGAATCCATACTGATGTTGAAAAACGCATTTACGTCCATTTTGACAGTTTTTAGCCTCTGGCGGCCATATTTATTCAGCAAAATTGAAAATGTGAAAACGTCATCTTGTTCAGAATTTCATGCCCAACAACTTTTTAATTTTACTCAAGATCATAGGAGACCGTCTTGATGTCGTAAATAGCATTTAAAGCCATTCGGACAGTTTTTTGCATCTGGCGGCCATTTTGTTTTTTTAAATCAACTTAATTTTACTTGGGCAGTTGGAGTTAATGACCCTGATTATTTCACAGTTGGTCCCGCTCAAATCAAACAATCTGTCTAGGAGCTATGGTCATTTTAGCCATAACCACGCCCTTTTTGATGCCACGCCCCAATTGAAAAAAGATGTGTGCCATCGTATTTTGAATTTAATTCTAAGCAACTTTGTAATTGGGTTCAAGATCATAGGACTCTATCTTGATGTCAATATAAGCATTTTAGTTTTTCGGCCACACCCTTTTCGACTTTAATGGCTACTATTGGCTATTTATTTTAGTGTACAGACTTTATTTCCCGTCATATGAAGGATATAGGTCTATAGATGATTTCAGCCAAAGGATTTATGTCTATCTCAAAGAACCTAGGATTCTTAGGGATTTTAGTGTTTTTCACAAAATTCAAAATGGCGGAAAATCTATCCTGACGGACGTCATAGGTTCTTGAGGCAGATTTGTTCAGCATGTGAAGATACATATATGGTCAAAGTTTCATGACTGTAGGTCATAGGGGTCAGGTGATATGCTTGTTCAAAGTTTGCATTTTCAGACGATTGCTATAGCGCCACCTTTGGGTTAATCAGTGCAAATTTGTTCACACAGATCTTATGTTGGCACCCTCTACAGATGTACAAAGTTTCATAAAATGCGACACAGCGGTTTAGGCTGTGTAAATCGATTTTAACGGAATAATAATAATAATAATTAAAGCTGCAAGCAGCGATTACCGGGTGTCGAGGCTTGTGCAGACGAGGCAGACCAGTAAGACCAGTAAGACTTTTACAGATTTTATACAGTTGATGAGGTTGGAACGGCCTCAGCTTAATTGCGGTGATTTAGCCTTCAATGTTTTAAGAAAGTGTATCAAAGTCAGGGTTCAGCAGTTACGCTCGTTTAACGCTTTAAAATAGAATCATAACTGGCACAGCATTTAGACACACACGGTAGTGACAAGTGCATTGCATCAACATTGCAAACAGTTTGGTCAGTTTGGTGTTGTTTTAAATCAAGGAATAAGCTGAAAGTTAATCATACAGTATGAAGATAATGATAGTAAGAGTGGTTCAATGGGATTGGAATCATGGCATCCTAACAGTTTTGAGCCTCTGGTAGCCATGTTTTTGGGCATAATTGGAAATGTGAGAAATGTATCTTGTTCAGAATGTTATGCTGAACAACTTTTGTATCATACTCAAGATGATAGGAGTCCATATAGAGTTTTGAAAACCCATTTTAAGCCGATTTTGACGGTTTTCTGCCTCTGGCGGCCAGGTTGTTGCGGATAGTAAAATTATGAGAATGCTATCCTGTTCAGAATTTCATGCCCAACAACATTTCTATTGGACTCAAGATCATAGGAATCCATACGTATGTCGAAAAACGCATTTACGTCCATTACGACAGTTTTACGCCTCTGGCGGCCATTTTGTTGTACCAAAATTGAAAAAGTGAAGATGTCATCTTGTTCAAATTTTGATGCCCAACAACATTTTTATTGGACTCAAGATCATAGGAGTCCATCCTGATATCGAAAAACCCATTTATGTCTATTCGGACCGTTTTTTGCCTCTGGCGGCCATGTTGTTTCCCCAAAATCGAAAAAGTGGAAACGTCATCTTGTTCAGAATGTCATGCCCAACAACTATTATATTGGACTCAAGATCATAGGAGTCCATCTTGATATCGAAAAACGCATTTACGTCAATACGACAGTATTTAGCCTCTGGTGGCTTTTTTGTTAAACCAAATTGAACATTTGACAATTTCATCTTGTTCAGAATTTCATGCCCAACAACTTATTAATTGGGTTTAAGATCATAGGAATCCATACTGATGTTGAAAAACGCATTTACGTCCATTTTGACCGTTTTTAGCCTCTGGCGGCCATATTTATTCAGCAAAATTGAAAATGTGAAAACGTCATCTTGTTCAGAATTTCATGCCCAACAACTTTTTAATTTTACTCAAGATCATAGGAGACCGTCTTGATGTCGTAAATAGCATTTAAAGCCATTCGGACAGTTTTTTGCATCTGGCGGCCATTTTGTTTTTTTAAATCAACTTAATTTTACTTGGGCAGTTGGAGTTTATGACCCTGATTATTTCACAGTTGGTCCCGCTCAAATCAAACAATCTGTCTAGGAGCTATGGTCATTTTAGCCATAACCACGCCCTTTTTGATGCCACGCCCCAATTGAAAAACGATGGGTGCCATCTTATTTAGAATTTAATTCTAAGCAACTTTGTAATTGGGTTCAAGATCATAGGACTCTATCTTGATGTCATTATAAGCATTTTAGTTTTTCGGCCACACCCTTTTCGACTTTAATGGCTACTATTGGCTATTTATTTTAGTGTACAGACTTCATTTCCCGTCATATGAAGGATATAGGTCTATAGATGATGTCTGCCAAAGGATTTATGTCTATCTCAAAGAACCTAGGATTCTTAGGGATTTTAGTGTTTTTCACAAAATTCAAAATGGCGGAAAATCTATCCTGACGGACGTCATAGGTTCTTGAGGCAGATTTGTTCAGCATGTGAAGATGCATATATGGTCAAAGTTTCATGACTGTAGGTCATAGGGGTCAGGTGATATGCTTGTTCAAAGTTTGCATTTTCAGACGATTGCTATAGCGCCACCTTTGGGTTAATCAGTGCAAATTTGTTCACACAGATCTTATGTTGGCACCCTCTACAGATGTACAAAGTTTCATAAAATGCGACACAGCGGTTTAGGCTGTGTAAATCGATTTTAACGGAATAATAATAATAATAATAATAATTAAAGCTGCAAGCAGCGATTACCGGGTGTCGAGGCTTGTGCAGACGAGGCAGACCAGTAAGACTTTTACAGATTTTATAGAGTTGATGAGGTTGGAACGGCCTCAGCTTAATTGCGGTGATTTAGCCTTCAATGTTTTAAGAAAGTGTATCAAAGTCAGGGTTCAGCAGTTACGCTCGTTTAACGCTTTAAAATAGAATCATAACTGGCATAGCATTTAGACACACGGTAGTGACAAGTGCATTGCATCGACATTGCAAACAGTTTGGTCAGTTTGGTGTTGTTTTAAATCAAGGAATAAGCTGAAAGTTAATCATACAGTATGAAGATAATGATAGTAAGAGTGGTTCAATGGGATTGAAATCATGGCATTCTAACCATTTTGAGCCTCTGGTAGCCATGTTTTTGGGCATAATTGGAAATGTGAGAAATGTATCTTGTTCAGAATGTTATGCTGAACAACTTTAGTATCATACTCAAGATGATAGGAGTCCATATAGAGTTTTGAAAACGCATTTTAAGCCGATTTTGACGGTTTTCTGCCTCTGGCGGCCAGATTGTTGCGGATAAAAAAATTATGAGAATGCTATCCTGTTCAGAATTACATTCCCAACAACATTTCTATTGGACTCAAGATCATAGGAATCCATACGTATGTCGAAAAACGCATTTACGTCCATTCCGACAGTTTTACGCCTCTGGCGGCCATTTTGTTGTACCAAAATTGAAAAGGTGAAGATGTCATCTTGTTCTGAATTTGATGCCCAACAACATTAATATTGGACTCAAGATCATAGGAGTCCATCCTGATATCGAAAAACGCATTTATGTCTATTCGGACCGTTTTTTGCCTCTGGCGGCCATGTTGTTTCACCAAAATCGAAAAAGTGGAAACGTCATCTTGTTCATAATGTCATGCCCAACAACGTTTATATTGGACTCAAGATCATAGGAGTCCATCTTGATATCGAAAAACGCATTTACGTCAATACGACAGTATTTAGCCTCTGGTGGCTTTTTTGTTTAACAAAATTGGACATTTGACAATTTCATCTTGTTCAGAATTTCATGCCCAACAACTTATTAATTAGGTTTAAGATCATAGGAATCCATACTGATGTTGAAAAACGCATTTACGTCCATTTTGACCGTTTTTAGCCTCTGGCGGCCATATTTATTCAGCAAAATTGAAAATGTGAAAACGTCATCTTGTTTAGAATTTCATGCCCAACAACTTTTTAATTTTACTCAAGATCATACGAGACCGTCTTGATGTCGTAAATAGCATTTAAAGCCATTCGGACAGTTTTTTGCATCTGGCGGCCATTTTGTTTTTTTAAATCAACTTAATTTTACTTGGGCAGTTGGAGTTTATGACCTTGATTATTTCACAGTTGGTCCCGCTCAAATCAAACAATCAGTCTAGGAGCTATGGTCATTTTAGCCATAACCACGCCCTTTTTGATGCCACGCCCCAATTAAAAAATGATGGGTGCCATCTTGTTTAGAATTTACTTCTAAGAAACTTTGTAATTGGGTTCAAGATCATAGGACTCTATCTTCATGTCGATATAAGCATTTTAGTTTTTAGGCCACACCCTTTTCGACTTTAATGACTCCTATTGGCTATTAATTTTAGTGTACAGACTTCACTTCTCGTCATATGAAGGATATAGGGCTATAGATGATGTCTGCCAAAGGATTCATGTCTATCTCAAAAAACCTAGGATTCTTAGGGATTTTAGTGTTTTCCTTAAAATTCAAAATGGCGGGAAATCTATCCTGGCGGAAGTCATAGGTTCTTGAAGCAGATTTGTTTAGCATGAGGAGATGCATATATGGTTAAAGTTTCATGACTCTAGGTCAAAGGGGTCAGGAGATATGCTTGTTCAAAGTTTGCATTTTCAGACGATTGCTATAGCGCCACCTTTGGGTTAATCTGTGCAAATTTGTTCACACAGATCTTATGTTGGCACCCTCTACAGATGTACAAAGTTTCATAAAATGCGACACAGCGGTTTAGGCTGTGTAAATCGATTTTAACGGAATAATAATAATAATAATAATAATAATAATAATAATAATAATAATAATAATAAAACTAACAATTACAATAGGTTGTCTTGCACTTCGTGCTCGACACCCTAATAAAACTAACAATTACAATAGGTTGTCTTGCACTTCGTGCTCGACACCCTAATTAAAGCTGCAAGCAGCGATTACCGGGTGTCGAGGCTTGTGCAGACGAGGCAGACCAGTAAGACCAGTAAGACTTTTACAGATTTTATACAGTTGATGAGGTTGGAACGGCCTCAGCTTAATTGCGGTGATTTAGCCTTCAATGTTTTAAGAAAGTGTATCAAAGTCAGGGTTCAGCAGTTACGCTCGTTTAACGCTTTAAAATAGAATCATAACTGGCACAGCATTTAGACACACACGGTAGTGACAAGTGCATTGCATCAACATTGCAAACAGTTTGGTCAGTTTGGTGTTGTTTTAAATCAAGGAATAAGCTGAAAGTTAATCATACAGTATGAAGATAATGATAGTAAGAGTGGTTCAATGGGATTGGAATCATGGCATCCTAACAGTTTTGAGCCTCTGGTAGCCATGTTTTTGGGCATAATTGGAAATGTGAGAAATGTATCTTGTTCAGAATGTTATGCTGAACAACTTTTGTATCATACTCAAGATGATAGGAGTCCATATAGAGTTTTGAAAACCCATTTTAAGCCGATTTTGACGGTTTTCTGCCTCTGGCGGCCAGGTTGTTGCGGATAGTAAAATTATGAGAATGCTATCCTGTTCAGAATTTCATGCCCAACAACATTTCTATTGGACTCAAGATCATAGGAATCCATACGTATGTCGAAAAACGCATTTACGTCCATTACGACAGTTTTACGCCTCTGGCGGCCATTTTGTTGTACCAAAATTGAAAAAGTGAAGATGTCATCTTGTTCAAATTTTGATGCCCAACAACATTTTTATTGGACTCAAGATCATAGGAGTCCATCCTGATATCGAAAAACCCATTTATGTCTATTCGGACCGTTTTTTGCCTCTGGCGGCCATGTTGTTTCCCCAAAATCGAAAAAGTGGAAACGTCATCTTGTTCAGAATGTCATGCCCAACAACCTTTCTATTGGACTCAAGATCATAGGAGTCCTTATTGATATCGAAAAACGCATTTACGTCAATACGACAGTATTTAGCCTCTGGTGGCCATTTTGTTTCACCAAATGGAACATTTGACAATTTTATCTTGTTCAGAATTTCATGCCCAACAACTTATTAATTGGGTTTAAGATCATAGGCATCCATACTGATGTTGAAAAACGCATTTACGTCCATTTTGACCGTTTTTAGCCTCTGGCGGCCATGTTGTTTAACCAAAATTGAAAATGTGGAAACGTCATCTTGTTCAGAATTACATGCCCAACAACTTTTTAATTTTACTCAAGATCATAGGAGACCGTCTTAATGTCGAATATAGCATTTAAAGCCATTCGGACACTTTTTTGCATCTGGCGGCCATTTTGTTTTTTTAAATCAACTTAATTTTACTTGGGCAGTTGGAGTTTATGACCCTGATTATTTCACAGTTGGTCCCGCTCAAATCAAACAATCTGTCTAGGAGCTATGGTCATTTTAGCCATAACCACGCCCTTTTTGATGCCACGCCCCAATTGAAAAACGATGGGTGCCATCTTATTTTGAATTTAATTCTAAGCAACTTTGTAATTGGGTTCAAGATCATAGGACTCTATCTTGATGTCATTATAAGCATTTTAGTTTTTCGGCCACACCCCTTTCGACTTTAATGGCTACTATTGGCTATTTATTTTAGTGTACAGACTTCATTTCCCGTCATATGAAGGATATAGGTCTATAGATGATGTCTGCCAAAGGATTTATGTCTATCTCAAAGAACCTAGGATTCTTAGGGATTTTAGTGTTTTTCACAAAATTCAAAATGGCGGAAAATCTATCCTGACGGACGTCATAGGTTCTTGAGGCAGATTTGTTCAGCATGTGAAGATGCATATATGGTCAAAGTTTCATGACTGTAGGTCATAGGGGTCAGGTGATATGCTTGTTCAAAGTTTGCATTTTCAGACGATTGCTATAGCGCCACCTTTGGGTTAATCTGTGCAAATTTGTTCACACAGATCTTATGTTGGCACCCTCTACAGATGTACAAAGTTTCATAAAATGCGACACAGCGGTTTAGGCTGTGTAAATCGATTTTAACGGAATAATAATAATAATAATAATAATAATAATAATAATTAAAGCTGCAAGCAGCGATTACCGGGTGTCGAGGCTTGTGCAGACGAGGCAGACCAGTAAGACCAGTAAGACTTTTACAGATTTTATAGAGTTGATGAGGTTGGAACGGCCTCAGCTTAATTGCGGTGATTTAGCCTTCAATGTTTTAAGAAAGTGTATCAAAGTCAGGGTTCAGCAGTTACGCTCGTTTAACGCTTTAAAATAGAATCATAACTGGCATAGCATTTAGACACACACGGTAGTGACAAGTGCATTGCATCAACATTGCAAACAGTTTGGTCAGTTTGGTGTTGTTTTAAATCAAGGAATAAGCTGAAAGTTAATCATACAGTATGAAGATAATGATAGTAAGAGTGGTTCAATGGGATTGGAATCATGGCATTCTAACAGTTTTGAGCCTCTGGTAGCCATGTTTTTGGGCATAATTGGAAATGTGAGAAATGTATCTTGTTCAGAATGTTATGCTGAACAACTTTTGTATCATACTGAAGATGATAGGAGTCCACATAGAGTTTTGAAAACCCATTTTAAGTCGATTTTGACGGTTATCTGCCTCTGGCGGCCAGGTTGTTGCGGATAGAAAAATTATGAGAATGCTATCCTGTTCAGAATTACATGCCCAACAACATTCCTATTGGACTAAAGATCATAGGAATCCATACGTATGTCGAAAAACGCATTTACGTCCATTCCGACAGTTTTACGCCTCTGTCGGCCATTTTGTTGTACCACAATTGAAAAAGTGAAGATGTCATCTTGTTCAGAATTTGATGCCCAACAACCTTTATATTGGACTCAAGGTCATAGGAATCCATACGTATGTCGAAAAACGCATTTACGTCCATTCTGACCGTTTGTAGCCTCTGGCGGCCATTTTGTTGTACCAAAATTGAAAAAGTGAAGATGTCATCTTGTTAAGATTTTGATGCCCAACAACATTTATATTGGACTCAAGATCATAGGAGTCCATCCTGATATCGAAAAACGCATTTATGTCTATTCGGACCGTTTCTTGGCTCTGGCGGCCATGTTGTTTCACCAAAATCGAAAAAGTGGAAACGTCATCTTGTTCAGAATGTCATGCCCAACAACTTTTCTATTGGACTCAAGATCATAGGAGTCCATCTTGATATCGAAAAACGCATTTACGTCAATACGACAGTATTTAGCCTCTGGTGGCTTTTTTGTTCAACCAAATTGAACATTTGACTATTTCATCTTGTTCAAAATTTCATGCCCAACAACTTATTAATTGGGTTTAAGATCATAGGAATCCATACTGATGTTGAAAAACGCATTTACGTCCATCTTGACCGTTTTTAGCCTCTGGCGGCCATATTTATTGAGCAAAATTGAAAATGTGAAAACGTCATCTTGTTCAGAATTTCATGCCCAACAACCTTTATATGGGACTCAAGGTCATAGGAATCCATCCTGATATCGAAAAACGCATTTACGTCCATTCTGACCGTTTATAGCCTCTGGCGGCCATGTTGTTTTACCAAAATAGAAAAAGTGAAAATGTAATCTTGTTCAGAATGTCATGCCCAACAACTTTTATTTTGGACTCAAGATCATAGGAGTCCATCTTGATATCGAAAAACGCATTTACGTCAATACGACAGTATTTAGCCTCTGGTGGCCATTTTGTTGAACCAAATTGAACATTTGACAATTTTAAGTTGTTCAGAATTTCATGCCCAACAACTTACTAATTGGGTTTAAGATCATAGGAATCCATACTGATGTTGGAAAACGCATTTACGTCCATTTTGACAGTTTTTAGCCTCTGGCGGCCATGTTTATTCAGCGAAATTGAAAGAGTGAAAATGTAATCTTGTTCGGAATGACATGCCCAACAACCTTTATATTGGACTCAAGATCATAAGAGTCCATCTTGATATCGAAAAACGCATTTACGTCAATACGACAGTATTTAGCCTCTGGTGGCCATTTTGTTTCACCAAATTGAACATTTGACAATTTTATCTTGTTCAGAATTTCATGCCCAACAACTTATTATTTGGGTTTAAGATCATAGGAATCCACACTGATGTTGAAAAACGCATTTACGTCCATTTGGACCGTTTTTAGCCTCTGGCGGCCATGTTGTTTCACCAAAATTGAAAATGTGGAAACGTCATCTTGTTCAGAATTACATGCCCAACAACTTTATAATTTTACTCAAGATCATAGGAGACCGTCTTAATGTCGAAAATAGCATTTAAAGCCATTCGGACAGTTTTTTGCATCTGGCGGCCATTTTGTTTTTTTAAATCAACTTAATTTTACTTGGGCAGTTGGAGTTTATGACCCTGATTATTTCACAGTTGGTCCCAATCAAATCAAACAATCTGTCTAGGAGCTATGGTCATTTTAGCCATAACCACGCCCTTTTTGATGCCACGCCCCAATTGAAAAACTATGGGTGCCATCTTATTTTGAATTTAATTCTAAGCAACTTTGTAATTGGGTTCAAGATCATAGGACTCTATCTTGATGTCATTATAAGCATTTTAGTTTTTCGGCCACACCCTTTTCGACTTTAATGGCTACTATTGGCTATTTATTTTAGTGTACAGACTTCATTTCCCGTCATATGAAGGATATAGGTCTATAGATGATGTCAGCCAAAGGATTTATGTCTATCTCAAAGAACCTAGGATTCTTAGGGATTTTAGTGTTTTTCACAAAATTCAAAATGGCGGAAAATCTATCCTGACGGACGTCATAGGTTCTTGAGGCAGATTTGTTCAGCATGTGAAGATGCATATTTGGGCAAAGTTTCATGACTGTAGGTCATAGGGGTCAGGTGATATGCTTGTTCAAAGTTTGCATTTTCAGACGATTGCTATAGCGCCACCTTTGGGTTAATCAGTGCAAATTTGTTCACACAGATCTTATGTTGCCACCCTCTACAGATGTACAAAGTTTCATAAAATGCGACACAGCGGTTTAGGCTGTGTAAATCGATTTTAACGGAATAATAATAATAATAATTAAAGCTGCAAGCAGCGATTACCGGGTGTCGAGGCTTGTGCAGACGAGGCAGACCAGTAAGACCAGTAAGAATTTTACAGATTTTATAGAGTTGATGAGGTTGGAACGGCCTCAGCTCAATTGCGGTGATTTAGCCTTCAATGTTTTAAGAAAGTGTATCAAAGTCAGGGTTCAGCAGTTACGCTCGTTTAACGCTTTAAAATAGAATCATAACTGGCATAGCATTTAGACACACGGTAGTGACAAGTGCATTGCATCGACATTGCAAACAGTTTGGTCAGTTTGGTGTTGTTTTAAATCAAGGAATAAGCTGAAAGTTAATCATACAGTATGAAGATAATGATAGTAAGAGTGGTTCAATGGGATTGGAATCATGGCATTCTAAACGTTTTGAGCCTCTGCTAGCCATGTTTCTGGGCATAATTGGAAAAGTGAGAAATGTATCTTGTTCAGAATTTCATGCTGAACAACGTTTCTATCATACTCAAGATGATAGGAGTCCATATAGAGTTTTGAAAACGCATTTTAAGCCCATTCTGACGATTTTTTGCCTCTGGCGGCCAGGTTGTTGCGGATAGAAATATTATGAGAATGCTATGTTGTTCAGAATTTCATGCCCAACAACATTTTCATTGGACTCAAGATCATAGGAATCCATACGTATGTCGGAAAACGCATTTACGTCCATTCCGACAGTTTTACGCCTCTGGTGGCCATTTTGTTGTAGCAAAATCGAAAAAGTGAAGATGTCATCTTGTTCAGAATGTGATGACCAACAACTTTTATATGGGACTCAAGGTCATAGGAGTCCATCCTGATATCGAAAAACGCATTTACGTCCATTCTGACCGTTTGTAGCCTCTGGCGGCCATGTTGTTTTACCAAAATAGAAAACGTGAAAATGTAATCTTGTTCATAATGTCATGCCCAACAACGTTTATATTGGACTCAAGATCATAGGAGTCCATCTTGATATCGAAAAACGCATTTACGTCAATACGACAGTATTTAGCCTCTGGTGGCTTTTTTATTTAACAAAATTGAACATTTGACAATTTCCTCTTGTTCAGAATTTCATGCCCAACAACTTATTAATTGGGTGTAAGATCATAGGAATCCATACTGATGTTGAAAAACGCATTTACGTCCATTTTGACCGTTTTTAGCCTCTGGCGGCCATATTTATTCAGCAAAATTGAAAATGTGAAAACGTCATCTTGTTCAGAATTTCATGCCCAACAACTTTTTAATTTTACTCAAGATCATAGGAGACCGTCTTGATGTCGTAAATAGCATTTAAAGCCATTCGGACAGTTTTTTGCATCTGGCGGCCATTTTGTTTTTTTAAATCAACTTAATTTTACTTCGGCAGTTGGAGTTTATGACCTTGATTATTTCACAGTTGGTCCCGCTCAAATCAAACAATCAGTCTAGGAGCTATGGTCATTTTAGCCATAACCACGCCCTTTTTGATGCCACGCCCCAATTAAAAAATGATGGGTGCCATCTTGTTTAGAATTTACTTCTAAGAAACTTTGTAATTGGGTTCAAGATCATAGGACTCTATCTTCATGTCGATATAAGCATTTAAGTTTTTAGGCCACACCCTTTTCGACTTTAATGGCTACTATTGGCTATTCATTTTAGTGTACAGACTTCATTTCCCGTCATATGAAGGATATAGGTCTATAGATGATGTTTGCCAAAGGATTTATGTCTATCTCAAAGAACCTAGGATTCTTAGGGATTTTAGTGTTTTTCACAAAATTCAAAATGGCGGAAAATCTATCCTGACGGACGTCATAGGTTCTTGAGGCAGATTTGTTCAGCATGTGAAGATGCATATATGGTCAAAGTTTCATGACTGTAGGTCATATGGGTCAGGTGATATGCTTGTTCAAAGTTTGCATTTTCAGACGATTGCTATAGCGCCACCTTTGGGTTAATCAGTGCAAATTTGTTCACACAGATCTTATGTTGGCACCATCTACAGATGTACAAAGTTTCATAAAATGCGACACAGCGGTTTAGGCTGTGTAAATCGATTTTAACGGAATAATAATAATAATAATAATAATAAAACTAACAATTACAATAGGTTGTCTTGCACTTCGTGCTCGACACCCTAATAATAAAACTAACAATTACAATAGGTTGTCTTGCACTTCGTGCTCGACACCCTAATAATAAAACTAACAATAACAATAGGTTGTCTTGCACTTCGTGCTCGACACCCTAATTAAAGCTGCAAGCAGCGATTACCGGGTGTCGAGGCTTGTGCAGACGAGGCAGACCAGTAAGACCAGTAAGACTTTTACAGATTTTATAGAGTAGATGAGGTTGGAACGGCCTCAGCTTAATGGCGGTGATTTAGCCTTCAATGTTTTAAGAAAGTGTATCAAAGTCAGGGTTCAGCAGTTACGCTTCTTTAACGCTTTAAAATAGAATCATAACTGGCATAGCATTTAGACACACACACACACACAAAAGTGGCAAGTGCATTGCATCAACATTGCAAACAGTTAGGTCAGTGCTTACTGCTGACATTGTACTGTATTGTTTTAGGTTTGAATCAAGGAAGTATTATATATTGTCATACAGTATGAAGATAATGATAGTAAATGGATTGTTTTTAATGTAATGACAGCTTCAGACACACACACACTTTAGGTTTACTTTGATCAAACACTGTTTAGAAAAGTGAGAGAAACGTTTTATATATTGTCATACAGTATGAAGATAATGATAATGAATGGGTTGTTGTTAATGTAATGACAGCTTCAGACACACACACACACACACACACACACACACACACACACACACACACACACACACACACACACACACTAGCTATGGCAGTTATGCTTTTATTGTAAACTGTTTTTAAAGAAATGATAGCTTCAGACACACACACACACTTTAGGTTGACTTTTACTGTTTAGAAAAGTGAGAGAAAAGTATTATATATTGTCATACAGTATGAAGATAATGATAGTAAGAGTGGTTCAATGGGATTGGAATCAAGGCATTCTCACCGTTTTGAGCCTCTGGCAGCCATGTTTTTGGGCATAATTGGAAAAGTGAGATATCTATCTTGTTCAGAATTTCATGCTGAACAACTTTTCTATTATAATCAAGATTATAGGAGTCCATATAGATTTCTGAAAACGCATTTTAAGCCCATTCCGACCGTTTTTAGCCTCTGGCGGCCAGGTTGTTGCGGATATAAATATTATGAGAATGCTATCTTGTTCAGAATTTCGTGACCAACAACATTTCCATTGGACTCAAGATCATAGGAATCCATACGTATGTCGGAAAACGCATTTACGTCCATTCCGACAGTTTTACGCCTCTGGTGGCCATTGTGTTGTACCAAAATCGAAAAAGTGAAGATGTCATCTTATTCAGAATGTGATGACCAACAACCTTTATATTGGACTCAAGGTCATAGGAGTCAATCCTGATATCGAAAAACGCATTTACGTCCATTCTGACCGTTTGTAGCCTCTGGCGGCCATGTTGTTTTACCAAAATAGAAAAAGTGAAAATGTAATCTTGTTCATATTGTCATGCCCAACAACGTTTATATTGGACTCAAGATCATAGGAGTCCATCTTGATATCGAAAAACGCATTTACGTCAATACGACAGTATTTAGCCTCTGTTGGCTTTTTTGTTTAACAAAATTGAACATTTGACAATTTCATCTTGTTCAGAATTTCATGCCCAACAACTTATTAATTGGGTTTAAGATCATAGGAATCCATACTGATGTTGAAAAACGCATTTACGTCCATTTTGACCGTTTTTAGCCTCTGGCGGCCATATTTATTCAGCAAAATTGAAAATGTGAAAACGTCATCTTGTTCAGAATTTCATGCCCAACAACTTTTTAATTTTACTCAAGATCATAGGAGACCGTCTTGATGTCGTAAATAGCATTTAAAGCCATTCGGACAGTTTTTTGCATCTGGCGGCCATTTTGTTTTGTTAAATCAACTTAATTTTACTTGGGCAGTTGGAGTTTATGACCTTGATTATTTCACAGTTGGTCCCGCTCAAATCAAACAATCAGTCTAGGAGCTATGGTCATTTTAGCCATAACCACGCCCTTTTTGATGCCACGCCCCAATTAAAAAATGATGGGAGCCATCTTATTTAGAATTTACTTCTAAGAAACTTTGTAATTGGGTTCAAGATCATAGGACTCTATCTTCATGTCGATATAAGCATTTTAGTTTTTAGGCCACACCCTTTTCGACTTTAATGACTCCTATTGCATCTCCTCATGCTAAACAAATCTGCCTCAAGAACTATGACTTCCGCAGGATAGATTTCCCGCCATTTTGAAAAATTTTAAGGGGGAAAAACACTAAAATCCCTAAGAAGAATCCTAGGTTTTTTCTGAGATAGACATTAAATCCTTGGGCAGACAATTATATTTCTATAGACCTATAGCCTTTCATATGACGAGAAGTGAAAGTCTATACACTAAAATGGAATAGCCAATTAGGAGCCATTAAAGTCGCAAAGGGTGTGGCCGAAAAACTAAAATGCTTATTATTTTTTTTTTTGACATCAAAGATTTAGAGTCCTATCATGATCTTACAACCCAATTACAAAGTTTCTTAGAAGTAAATTCTAAATAAGATGGCTCCCATCATTTTTTAATTGGGGCGTGGCATCAAAAAGGGCGTGGTTATGGCTAAAATGACCATAGCTCCTAGACTGATTGTTTGATTGAGCGGGACCAACTGTGAAATAATCAAGGTCATAAACTCCAACTGCCCAAGTAAAATTAAGTTGATTTAAAAAAACAAAATGGCCGCCAGATGCAAAAAACTGTCCGAATGGCTTTAAATGCTATTTACGACATCAAGACGGTCTCCTATGATCTTGAGTAAAATTAAAAAGTTGTTGGGCATGAAATTCTGAACAAGATGACGTTTTCACATTTTCAATTTTGCTGAATAAATATGGCCGCCAGAGGCTAAAAAACGGTCAAAATGGACGTAAATGCGTTTTTCAACATCAGTATGGATTCCTATGATCTTAAACCCAATTAATAAGTTGTTGGGCATGAAATTCTGAACAAGATGAAATTGTCAAATGTTCAATTTTGTTAAACAAAAAAGCCAACAGAGGCTAAAATACTGTCGTATTGACGTAAATGCGTTTTTTCGATATCAAGATGGACTCCTATGATCTTGAGTCCAATATAAACGTTGTTGGGCATGACATTATGAACAAGATTACATTTTCACTTTTTCTATTTTGGTAAAACAACATGGCCGCCAGAGGCTACAAACGGTCAGAATGGACGTAAATGCGTTTTTCGATATCAGGATTGACTCATATGACCTTGAGTCCAATATAAAGGTTGTTGGTCATCACATTCTGAATAAGATGACATCTTCACTTTTTCGATTTTGGTACAACACAATGGCCACCAGAGGCGTAAAACTGTCGGAATGGACGTAAATGCGTTTTCCGACATACGTATGGATTCATATGATCTTGAGTCCAATGGAAATGTTGTTGGTCACGAAATTCTGAACAAGATAGCATTCTCATAATATTTATATCCGCAACAACCTGGCCGCCAGAGGCTAAAAACGGTCGGAATGGGCTTAAATGCGTTTTCAGAAATCTATATGGACTCCTATAATCTTGATTATAATAGAAAAGTTGTTCAGCATGAAATTCTGAACAAGATAGATATCTCACTTTTCCAATTATGCCCAAAAAACATGGCTGCCAGAGGCTCAAAACGGTGAGAATGCCTTGATTCCAATCCCATTGAACCACTCTTACTATCATTATCTTCATACTGTATGACAATATATAATACTTTTCTCTCACTTTTCTAAACAGTAAAAGTCAACCTAAAGTGTGTGTGTGTGTCTGAAGCTATCATTTTCTTTAAAAACAGTTTACAATAAAAGCATAACTGCCATAGCTAGTGTGTGTGTGTGTGTGTGTGTGTGTGTGTGTGTGTGTGTGTGTGTGTGTGTGTGTGTGTGTGTGTGTGTCTGAAGCTGTCATTACATTAACAACAACCCATTCATTATCATTATCTTCATACTGTATGACAATATATAAAACGTTTTCTCTCACTTTTCTAAACAGTGTTTGATCAAAGTAAACCTAAAGTGTGTGTGTGTCTGAAGCTGTCATTACATTAAAAACAATCCATTTACTATCATTATCTTCATACTGTATGACAATATATAATACTTCCTTGATTAAAACCTAAAACAATACAGTACAATGTCAGCAGTAAGCACTGACCTAACTGTTTGCAATGTTGATGCAATGCACTTGCCACTTTTGTGTGTGTGTGTGTGTCTAAATGCTATGCCAGTTATGATTCTATTTTAAAGCGTTAAGAAGCGTAACTGCTGAACCCTGACTTTGATACACTTTCTTAAAACATTGAAGGCTAAATCACCGCATTAAGCTGAGGCCGTTCCAACCTCATCTACTCTATAAAATCTGTAAAAGTCTTACTGGTCTTACTGGTCTGCCTCGTCTGCACAAGCCATTAGGGTGTCGAGCACGAAGTGCAAGACAACCTATTGTAATTGTTAGTTTTATTATTAGGGTGTCGAGCACGAAGTGCAAGACAAACCTATTGTAATTGTTAGTTTTTATTATTATTATTATTATTTTATTATTTCCGTTAAAATCGATTTACACAGCCTAAACCGCTGTGTCGCATTTTATGAAACTTTGTACATCTGTAGATGGTGCCAACATAAGATCTGTGTGAACAAATTTGCACTGATTAACCCAAAGGTGGCGCTATAGCAATTGTCTGAAAATGCAAACTTTGAACAAGCATATCACCTGACCCCTATGACCTACAGTCATGAAACTTTGACCATATATGCATCTTCACATGCTGAACAAATCTGCCTCAAGAACCTATGACGTCCGTCAGGATAGATTTTCCGCCATTTTGAATTTTGTGAAAAACACTAAAATCCCTAAGAATCCTAGGTTCTTTGAGATAGACATAAATCCTTTGGCAGACATCATCTATAGACCTATATCCTTCATATGACGGGAAATGAAGTCTGTACACTAAAAGAAATAGCCAATAGTAGCCATTAAAGTCGAAAAGGGTGTGGCCTAAAAACTAAAATGCTTATATCGACATGAAGATAGAGTCCTATGATCTTGAACCCAATTACAAAGTTGCTTAGAAGTAAATTCTAAACAAGATGGCACCCATCTTTTTCCAATTGGGGCGTGGCATCAAAAAGGGCGTGGTTATGGCTAAAATGACCATAGATCCTAGACAGATTGTTTGATTTGAGCGGGACCAACTGTGAAATAATCAAGGTCATAAACTCCAACTGCCCAAGTAACATTAAGTTGATTTAAAAAAACAAAATGGCCGCCAGATGCAAAAAAACTGTCCGAATGGCTTTAAATGCTATTTACGACATCAAGACGGTCTCCTATGATCTTGAGTAAAATTAAAAGGTTGTTGGGCATGAAATTCTGAACAAGATGACGTTTTCACATTTTCAATTTTGCTGAATAAATATGGCCGCCAGAGGCTAAAAACGGTCAAAATGGACGTAAATGCGTTTTTCAACATCAGTATGGATTCCTATGATCTTAAACCCAATTAATAAGTTGTTGGGCATGAAATTCTGAACAAGATGAAATTGTCAAATGTTCAATTTTGTTAAACAAAAAAGCCACCAGAGGCTAAATACTGTCGTATTGACGTAAATGCGTTTTTCGATATCAAGATGGACTCCTATGATCTTGAGTCCAATATAAACGTTGTTGGGCATGACATTATGAACAAGATTACATTTTCACTTTTTCTATTTTGGTAAAACAACATGGCCGCCAGAGGCTACAAACGGTCAGAATGGACGTAAATGCGTTTTTCGATATCAGGATGGACTCCTATGACCTTGAGTCCCATATAAAAGTTGTTGGTCATCACATTCTGAACAAGATGACATCTTCACTTTTTCGATTTTGCTACAACAAAATGGCCACCAGAGGCGTAAAACTGTCGGAATGGACGTAAATGCGTTTTCCGACATACGTATGGATTCCTATGATCTTGAGTCCAATGAAATGTTGTTGGGCATGAAATTCTGAACAGCATAGCATTCTCATAATATTTCTATCCGCAACAACCTGGCCGCCAGAGGCAAAAAATCGTCAGAATGGGCTTAAAATGCGTTTTCAAAACTCTATATGGACTCCTATCATCTTGAGTATGATACAAACGTTGTTCAGCATAAATTCTGAACAAGATACATTTCTCACATTTCCAATTATGCCCAGAAACATGGCTAGCCAGAGGCTCAAAACTGTTAGAATGCCATGATTCCAATCCCATTGAACCACTCTTACTATCATTATCTTCATACTGTATGATTAACTTTCAGCTTATTCCTTGATTTAAAACAACACCAAACTGACCAAACTGTTTGCAATGTCGATGCAATGCACTTGTCACTACCGTGTGTCTAAATGCTATGCCAGTTATGATTCTATTTTAAAGCGTTAAACGAGCGTAACTGCTGAACCCTGACTTTGATACACTTTCTTAAAACATTGAAGGCTAAATCACCGCAATTGAGCTGAGGCCGTTCCAACCTCATCAACTCTATAAAATCTGTAAAATTCTTACTGGTCTTACTGGTCTGCCTCGTCTGCACAAGCCTCGACACCCGGTAATCGCTGCTTGCAGCTTTAATTATTATTATTATTATTCCGTTAAAATCGATTTACACAGCCTAAACCGCTGTGTCGCATTTTATGAAACTTTGTACATCTGTAGAGGGTGGCAACATAAGATCTGTGTGAACAAATTTGCACTGATTAACCCAAAGGTGGCGCTATAGCAATCGTCTGAAAATGCAAACTTTGAACAAGCATATCACCTGACCCCTATGACCTACAGTCATGAAACTTTGCCCATATATGCATCTTCACATGCTGAACAAATCTGCCTCAAGAACCTATGACGTCCGTCAGGATAGATTTTCCGCCATTTTGAATTTTGTGAAAAACACTAAAATCCCTAAGAATCCTAGGTTCTTTGAGATAGACATAAATCCTTTGGCTGACATCATCTATAGACCTATATCCTTCATATGACGGGAAATGAAGTCTGTACACTAAAATAAATAGCCAATAGTAGCCATTAAAGTCGAAAAGGGTGTGGCCGAAAAACTAAAATGCTTATAATGACATCAAGATAGAGTCCTATGATCTTGAACCCAATTACAAAGTTGCTTAGAATTAAATTCAAAATAAGATGGCACCCATAGTTTTTCAATTGGGGCGTGGCATCAAAAAGGGCGTGGTTATGGCTAAAATGACCATAGCTCCTAGACAGATTGTTTGATTTGATTGGGACCAACTGTGAAATAATCAGGGTCATAAACTCCAACTGCCCAAGTAAAATTAAGTTGATTTAAAAAAACAAAATGGCCGCCAGATGCAAAAAACTGTCCGAATGGCTTTAAATGCTATTTTCGACATTAAGACGGTCTCCTATGATCTTGAGTAAAATTATAAAGTTGTTGGCCATGTAATTCTGAACAAGATGACGTTTCCACATTTTCAATTTTGGTGAAACAACATGGCCGCCAGAGGCTAAAAACGGTCAAAATGGACGTAAATGCGTTTTTCAACATCAGTGTGGATTCCTATGATCTTAAACCCAAATAATAAGTTGTTGGGCATGAAATTCTGAACAAGATAAAATTGTCAAATGTTCAATTTGGTGAAACAAAATGGCCACCAGAGGCTAAATACTGTCGTATTGACGTAAATGCGTTTTTCGATATCAAGATGGACTCTTATGATCTTGAGTCCAATATAAAGGTTGTTGGGCATGTCATTCCGAACAAGATTACATTTTCACTCTTTCAATTTCGCTGAATAAACATGGCCGCCAGAGGCTAAAAACTGTCAAAATGGACGTAAATGCGTTTTCCAACATCAGTATGGATTCCTATGATCTTAAACCCAATTAGTAAGTTGTTGGGCATGAAATTCTGAACAACTTAAAATTGTCAAATGTTCAATTTGGTTCAACAAAATGGCCACCAGAGGCTAAATACTGTCGTATTGACGTAAATGCGTTTTTCGATATCAAGATGGACTCCTATGATCTTGAGTCCAAAATAAAAGTTGTTGGGCATGACATTCTGAACAAGATTACATTTTCACTTTTTCTATTTTGGTAAAACAACATGGCCGCCAGAGGCTATAAACGGTCAGAATGGACGTAAATGCGTTTTTTCGATATCAGGATGGATTCCTATGACCTTGAGTCCCATATAAAGGTTGTTGGGCATGAAATTCTGAACAAGATGACGTTTTCACATTTTCAATTTTGCTCAATAAATATGGCCGCCAGAGGCTAAAAACGGTCAAGATGGACGTAAATGCGTTTTTCAACATCAGTATGGATTCCTATGATCTTAAACCCAATTAATAAGTTGTTGGGCATGAAATTTTGAACAAGATGAAATAGTCAAATGTTCAATTTGGTTGAACAAAAAAGCCACCAGAGGCTAAATACTGTCGTATTGACGTAAATGCGTTTTTCGATATCAAGATGGACTCCTATGATCTTGAGTCCAATAGAAAAGTTGTTGGGCATGACATTCTGAACAAGATGACGTTTCCACTTTTTCGATTTTGGTGAAACAACATGGCCGCCAGAGCCAAGAAACGGTCCGAATAGACATAAATGCGTTTTTCGATATCAGGATGGACTCCTATGATCTTGAGTCCAATATAAATGTTGTTGGGCATCAAAATCTGAACAAGATGACATCTTCACTTTTTCAATTTTGGTACAACAAAATGGCCGCCAGAGGCTACAAACGGTCAGAATGGACGTAAATGCGTTTTTCGATATCAGGATGGACTCCTATGACCTTGAGTCCAATATAAAAGTTGTTGGTCATCACATTCTGAACAAGATGACATCTTCACTTTTTCTATTTTGGTACAACAAAATGGCCACCAGAGGCGTAAAACTGTCGGAATGGACGTAAATGCGTTTTCCGACATACGTATGGATTCCTATGATCTTGAGTCCAATGGAAATGTTGTTGGGCATGAAATTCTGAACAAGATAGCATTCTCATAATATTTCTATCCGCAACAACCTGGCCGCCAGAGGCAGAAAATCGTCAGAAATCGGCTTAAAATGCGTTTTCAAAACTCTATATGGACTCCTATCATCTTGAGTATGATACAAAAGTTGTTCAGCATGAAATTCTGAACAAGATACATTTCTCACTTTTCCAATTATGCCCAGAAACATGGCTACCAGAGGCTCAAAACTGTTAGAATGCCATGATTCCAATCCCATTGAACCACTCTTACTATCATTATCTTCATACTGTATGATTAACTTTCAGCTTATTCCTTGATTTAAAACAACACCAAACTGACCAAACTGTTTGCAATGTTGATGCAATGCACTTGTCACTACCGTGTGTGTCTAAATGCTATGCCAGTTATGATTCTATTTTAAAGCGTTAAACGAGCGTAACTGCTGAACCCTGACTTTGATACACTTTCTTAAAACATTGAAGGCTAAATCACCGCAATTAAGCTGAGGCCGTTCCAACCTCATCAACTCTATAAAATCTGTAAAAGTCTTACTGGTCTTACTGGTCTGCCTCGTCTGCACAAGCCTCGACACCCGGTAATCGCTGCTTGCAGCTTTAATTATTATTATTATTATTATTATTATTATTCCGTTAAAATCGATTTACACAGCCTAAACCGCTGTGTCGCATTTTATGAAACTTTGTACATCTGTAGAGGGTGCCAACATAAGATCTGTGTGAACAAATTTGCACTGATTAACCCAAAGGTGGCGCTATAGCAATCGTCTGAAAATGCAAACTTTGAACAAGCATATCACCTGACCCCTATGACCTACAGTCATGAAACTTTGACCATATATGCATCTTCACATGCTGAACAAATCTGCCTCAAGAACCTATGACGTCCGTCAGGATAGATTTTCCGCCATTTTGAATTTTGTGAAAAACACTAAAATCCCTAAGAATCCTAGGTTCTTTGAGATAGACATAAATCCTTTGGCAGACATCATCTATAGACCTATATCCTTCATATGACGGGAAATGAAGTCTGTACACTAAAAGTAATAGCCAATAGTAGCCATTAAAGTCGAAAAGGGTGTGGCCGAAAAACTAAAATGCTTATATTGACATCAAGATAGAGTCCTATGATCTTGAACCCAATTACAAAGTTGCTTAGAATTAAATTCTAAATAAGATGGCACCCATCGTTTTTCAATTGGGGCGTGGCATCAAAAAGGGCGTGGTTATGGCTAAAATGACCATAGCTCCTAGACAGATTGTTTGATTTGAGCGGGACCAACTGTGAAATAATCAGGGTCATAAGTTTCAACTGCCCAAGTAAAATTAAGTTGATTTAAAAAAACAAAATGGCCGCCAGATGCAAAAAACTGTCCGAATGGCTTTAAATGCTATTTACGACATCAAGACGGTCTCCTATGATCTTGAGTAAAATTAAAAAGTTGTTGGGCATGAAATTCTGAACAAGATGACGTTTTCACATTTTCAATTTTGCTGAATAAATATGGCCGCCAGAGGCTAAAAACGGTCAAAATGGACGTAAATGCGTTTTTCAACATCAGTATGGATTCCTATGATCTTAAACCCAATTAATAAGTTGTTGGGCATGAAATTCTGAACAAGATGAAATTGTCAAATGTTCAATTTGGTTAAACAAAAAAGCCACCAGAGGCTAAATACTGTCGTATTGACGTAAATGCGTTTTTCGATATCAAGATGGACTCCTATGATCTTGAGTCCAATATAAAAGTTGTTGGGCATCACATTCTGAACAAGATGACGTTTCCACTTTTTCGATTTTGGTAAAACAACATGGCCGCCAGAGGCTAAAAACGGTCCGAATAGACATAAATGCGTTTTTCGATATCAGGATGGACTCCTATGATCTTGAGTCCAATATAAATGTTGTTGGGCATCAAAATCTGAACAAGATGACATCTTCACTTTTTCAATTTTGGTACAACAAAATGGCCGCCAGAGGCGTAAAACTGTCGGAATGGACGTAAATGCGTTTTTCGACATACGTATGGATTCCTATGATCTTGAGTCCAATAGAAATGTTGTTGGGCATGAAATTCTGAACAGGATAGCATTCTCATAATTTTTCTATCCGCAACAACCTGGCCGCCAGAGGCAGAAAACCGTCAAAATCGGCTTAAAATGCGTTTTCAAAACTCTATATGGACTCCTATCATCTTGAGTATGATACAAAAGTTGTTCAGCATAACATTCTGAACAAGATACATTTCTCACATTTCCAATTATGCCCAAAAACATGGCTACCAGAGGCTCAAAACTGTTAGAATGCCATGATTCCAATCCCATTGAACCACTCTTACTATCATTATCTTCATACTGTATGATTAACTTTCAGCTTATTCCTTGATTTAAAACAACACCAAACTGACCAAACTGTTTGCAATGTTGATGCAATGCACTTGTCACTACCGTGTGTGTCTAAATGCTATGCCAGTTATGATTCTATTTTAAAGCGTTAAACGAGCGTAACTGCTGAACCCTGACTTTGATACACTTTCTTAAAACATTGAAGGCTAAATCACCGCAATTAAGCTGAGGCCGTTCCAACCTCATCAACTCTATAAAATCTGTAAAAGTCTTACTGGTCTTACTGGTCTGCCTCGTCTGCACAAGCCTCGACACCCGGTAATCGCTGCTTGCAGCTTTAATTAGGGTGTCGAGCACGAAGTGCAAGACAACCTATTGTAATTGTTAGTTTTATTAGGGTGTCGAGCACGAAGTGCAAGACAACCTATTGTTATTGTTAGTTTTATTATTATTATTATTATTATTATTATTATTATTATTCCGCCAAAATCGACTTACACAGCCTAAACCGCTGTGACCAAAGGTCTGAAACTTGCTACAGCTGTAGAAGTAGACAACAGAAGATCTGTGTGAAAAAATTGCAGTGATCGGCCCAAAGGTGGCGCTATAGCAATCGTCTGAAAATGCAAACTTTGAACAAGCATATCTCCTGACCCCTTTGACCTAGAGTCATGAAACTTTAACCATATATGCATCTCCTCATGCTAAACAAATCTGCCTCAAGAACCTATGACTTCCGCCAGGATAGATTTCCCGCCATTTTGAATTTTAAGAAAAACACTAAAATCCCTAAGAATCCTAGGTTTTTTGAGATAGACATAAATCCTTTGGCAGACATCATCTATAGCCCTATATCCTTCATATGACGAGAAGTGAAGTCTGTACACTAAAAGTAATAGCCAATAGGAGTCATTAAAGTCGAAAAGGGTGTGGCCTAAAAACTAAAATGCTTATATCGACATGAAGATAGAGTCCTATGATCTTGAACCCAATTACAAAGTTTCTTAGAAGTAAATTCTAAACAAGATGGCACCCATCATTTTTTAATTGGGGCGTGGCATCAAAAAGGGCGTGGTTATGGCTAAAATGACCATAGCTCCTAGACTGATTGTTTGATTTGAGCGGGACCAACTGTGAAATAATCAAGGTCATAAACTCCAACTGCCCAAGTAAAATTAAGTTGATTTAAAAAAACAAAATGGCCGCCAGATGCAAAAAACTGTCCGAATGGCTTTAAATGCTATTTACGACATCAAGACGGTCTCCTATGATCTTGAGTAAAATTAAAAAGTTGTTGGGCATGAAATTCTGAACAAGATGACGTTTTCACATTTTCAATTTTGCTGAATAAATATGGCCGCCAGAGGCTAAAAACGGTCAAAATGGACGTAAATGCGTTTTTCAACATCAGTATGGATTCCTATGATCTTAAACCCAATTAATAAGTTGTTGGGCATGAAATTCTGAACAAGATGAAATTGTCAAATGTTCAATTTTGTTAAACAAAAAAGCCACCAGAGGCTAAATACTGTCGTATTGACGTAAATGCGTTTTTCGATATCAAGATGGACTCCTATGATCTTGAGTCCAATATAAACGTTGTTGGGCATGACATTATGAACAAGATTACATTTTCACTTTTTCTATTTTGGTAAAACAACATGGCCGCCAGAGGCTACAAACGGTCAGAATGGACGTAAATGCGTTTTTCGATATCAGGATGGACTCCTATGACCTTGAGTCCAATATAAAGGTTGTTGGGCATCAAATTCTGAACAAGATGACATCTTCACTTTTTCAATTTTGGTACAACAAAATGGCCGCCAGAGGCGTAAAACTGTCGGAATGGACGTAAATGCGTTTTCGACATACGTATGGATTCCTATGATCTTGAGTCCAATAGGAAATGTTGTTGGGCATGAAATTCTGAACAGGATAGCATTCTCATAATTTTTCTATCCGCAACAACCTGGCCGCCAGAGGCAGAAAACCGTCAAAATCGGCTTAAAATGCGTTTTCAAAACTCTATATGGACTCCTATCATCTTGAGTATGATACAAAAGTTGTTCAGCATAACATTCTGAACAAGATACATTTCTCACTTTTCCAATTATGCCCAAAAACATGGCTGCCAGAGGCTCAAAACGGTGAGAATGCCATGATTCCAATCCCATTGAACCACTCTTACTATCATTATCTTCATACTGTATGATTAACTTTCAGCTTATTCCTTGATTTAAAACAACACCAAACTGACCAAACTGTTTGCAATGTCGATGCAATGCACTTGTCACTACCGTGTGTGTCTAAATGCTATGCCAGTTATGATTCTATTTTAAAGCGTTAAACGAGCGTAACTGCTGAACCCTGACTTTGATACACTTTCTTAAAACATTGAAGGCTAAATCACCGCAATTAAGCTGAGGCCGTTCCAACCTCATCAACTCTATAAAATCTGTAAAAGTCTTACTGGTCTTACTGGTCTGCCTCGTCTGCACAAGCCTCGACACCCGGTAATCGCTGCTTGCAGCTTTAATTATTATTATTATTATTATTATTCCGTTAAAATCGATTTACACAGCCTAAACCGCTGTGTCGCATTTTATGAAACTTTGTACATCTGTAGAGGGTGCCAACATAAGATCTGTGTGAACAAATTTGCACTGATTAACCCAAAGGTGGCGCTATAGCAATCGTCTGAAAATGCAAACTTTGAACAAGCATATCACCTGACCCCTATGACCTACAGTCATGAAACTTTGACCATATATGCATCTTCACATGCTGAACAAATCTGCCTCAAGAACCTATGACGTCCGTCAGGATAGATTTTCCGCCATTTTGAATTTTGTGAAAAACACTAAAATCCCTAAGAATCCTAGGTTCTTTGAGATAGACATAAATCCTTTGGCAGACATCATCTATAGACCTATATCCTTCATATGACGGGAAATGAAGTCTGTACACTAAAAGTAATAGCCAATAGTAGCCATTAAAGTCGAAAAGGGTGTGGCCGAAAAACTAAAATGCTTATATTGACATCAAGATAGAGTCCTATGATCTTGAACCCAATTACAAAGTTGCTTAGAATTAAATTCTAAATAAGATGGCACCCATCGTTTTTCAATTGGGGCGTGGCATCAAAAAGGGCGTGGTTATGGCTAAAATGACCATAGCTCCTAGACAGATTGTTTGATTTGAGCGGGACCAACTGTGAAATAATCAAGGTCATAAACTCCAACTGCCCAAGTAAAATTAAGTTGATTTAAAAAAACAAAATGGCCGCCAGATGCAAAAAACTGTCCGAATGGCTTTAAATGCTATTTACGACATCAAGACGGTCTCCTATGATCTTGAGTAAAATTAAAAAGTTGTTGGGCATGAAATTCTGAACAAGATGACGTTTTCACATTTTCAATTTTGCTGAATAAATATGGCCGCCAGAGGCTAAAAACGGTCAAAATGGACGTAAATGCGTTTTTCAACATCAGTATGGATTCCTATGATCTTAAACCCAATTAATAAGTTGTTGGGCATGAAATTCTGAACAAGATGAAATTGTCAAATGTTCAATTTGGTTAAACAAAAAAGCCACCAGAGGCTAAATACTGTCGTATTGACGTAAATGCGTTTTTCGATATCAAGATGGACTCCTATGATCTTGAGTCCAATATAAACGTTGTTGGGCATGACATTATGAACAAGATTACATTTTCACTTTTTCTATTTTGGTAAAACAACATGGCCGCCAGAGGCTACAAACGGTCAGAATGGACGTAAATGCGTTTTTCGATATCAGGATGGACTCCTATGACCTTGAGTCCAATATAAAGGTTGTTGGGCATCAAATTCTGAACAAGATGACATCTTCACTTTTTCAATTTTGGTACAACAAAATGGCCGCCAGAGGCGTAAAACTGTCGGAATGGACGTAAATGCGTTTTTCGACATACGTATGGATTCCTATGATCTTGAGTCCAATAGAAATGTTGTTGGGCATGAAATTCTGAACAGGATAGCATTCTCATAATTTTTCTATCCGCAACAACCTGGCCGCCAGAGGCAGAAAACCGTCAAAATCGGCTTAAAATGCGTTTTCAAAACTCTATATGGACTCCTATCATCTTGAGTATGATACAAAAGTTGTTCAGCATAACATTCTGAACAAGATACATTTCTCACATTTCCAATTATGCCCAAAAACATGGCTACCAGAGGCTCAAAACTGTTAGAATGCCATGATTCCAATCCCATTGAACCACTCTTACTATCATTATCTTCATACTGTATGATTAACTTTCAGCTTATTCCTTGATTTAAAACAACACCAAACTGACCAAACTGTTTGCAATGTTGATGCAATGCACTTGTCACTACCGTGTGTCTAAATGCTATGCCAGTTATGATTCTATTTTAAAGCGTTAAACGAGCGTAACTGCTGAACCCTGACTTTGATACACTTTCTTAAAACATTGAAGGCTAAATCACCGCAATTAAGCTGAGGCCGTTCCAACCTCATCAACTCTATAAAATCTGTAAAAGTCTTACTGGTCTTACTGGTCTGCCTCGTCTGCACAAGCCTCGACACCCGGTAATCGCTGCTTGCAGCTTTAATTATTATTATTATTATTATTATTATTCCGCCAAAATCGACTTACACAGCCTAAACCGCTGTGACCAAAGTTCTGAAACTTGCTACAGCTGTAGAAGTAGACAACAGAAGATCTGTGTGAAAAAATTGCAGTGATCGGCCCAAAGGTGGCGCTATAGCAATCGTCTGAAAATGCAAACTTTGAACAAGCATATCTCCTGACCCCTTTGACCTAGAGTCATGAAACTTTAACCATATATGCATCTCCTCATGCTAAACAAATCTGCCTCAAGAACCTATGACTTCCGCCAGGATAGATTTCCCGCCATTTTGAATTTTATGAAAAACACTAAAATCCCTAAGAATCCTAGGTTTTTTGAGATAGACATAAATCCTTTGGCACACATCATCTATAGACCTATCGCCTTCATATGACGGGAAGAGAAGTTTGTACACTAAAAGTAATAGCCAATAGGAGTCATTAAAGTCGAAAAGGGTGTGGCCTAAAAACTAAAATGCTTATATCGACATGAAGATAGAGTCCTATGATCTTGAACCCAATTACAAAGTTGCTTAGAATTAAATTCTAAACAAGATGGCACCCATCTTTTTCCAATTGGGGCGTGGCATCAAAAAGGGCGTGGTTATGGCTAAAATGACCATAGCTCCTAGACTGATTGTTTGATTTGAGCGGGACCAACTGTGAAATAATCAAGGTCATAAACTCCAACTGCCCAAGTAAAATTAAGTTGATTTAAAAAAACAAAATGGCCGCCAGATGCAAAAAACTGTCCGAATGGCTTTAAATGCTATTTACGACATCAAGACGGTCTCCTATGATCTTGAGTAAAATTAAAAAGTTGTTGGGCATGAAATTCTGAACAAGATGACGTTTTCACATTTTCAATTTTGCTGAATAAATATGGCCGCCAGAGGCTAAAAACGGTCAAAATGGACGTAAATGCGTTTTTCAACATCAGTATGGATTCCTATGATCTTAAACCCAATTAATAAGTTGTTGGGCATGAAATTCTGAACAAGATGAAATTGTCAAATGTTCAATTTGGTTAAACAAAAAAGCCACCAGAGGCTAAATACTGTCGTATTGACGTAAATGCGTTTTTCGATATCAAGATGGACTCCTATGATCTTGAGTCCAATATAAACGTTGTTGGGCATGACATTATGAACAAGATTACATTTTCACTTTTTCTATTTTGGTAAAACAACATGGCCGCCAGAGGCTACAAACGGTCAGAATGGACGTAAATGCGTTTTTCGATATCAGGATGGACTCCTATGACCTTGAGTCCAATATAAAGGTTGTTGGGCATCAAATTCTGAACAAGATGACATCTTCACTTTTTCAATTTTGGTACAACAAAATGGCCGCCAGAGGCGTAAAACTGTCGGAATGGACGTAAATGCGTTTTTCGACATACGTATGGATTCCTATGATCTTGAGTCCAATAGAAATGTTGTTGGGCATGAAATTCTGAACAGGATAGCATTCTCATAATTTTTCTATCCGCAACAACCTGGCCGCCAGAGGCAGAAAACCGTCAAAATCGGCTTAAAATGCGTTTTCAAAACTCTATATGGACTCCTATCATCTTGAGTATGATACAAAAGTTGTTCAGCATAACATTCTGAACAAGATACATTTCTCACATTTCCAATTATGCCCAAAAACATGGCTACCAGAGGCTCAAAACTGTTAGAATGCCATGATTCCAATCCCATTGAACCACTCTTACTATCATTATCTTCATACTGTATGATTAACTTTCAGCTTATTCCTTGATTTAAAACAACACCAAACTGACCAAACTGTTTGCAATGTCGATGCAATGCACTTGTCACTACCGTGTGTGTCTAAATGCTATGCCAGTTATGATTCTATTTTAAAGCGTTAAACGAGCGTAACTGCTGAACCCTGACTTTGATACACTTTCTTAAAACATTGAAGGCTAAATCACCGCAATTAAGCTGAGGCCGTTCCAACCTCATCAACTCTATAAAATCTGTAAAAGTCTTACTGGTCTTACTGGTCTGCCTCGTCTGCACAAGCCTCGACACCCGGTAATCGCTGCTTGCAGCTTTAATTATTATTATTATTATTCCGCCAAAATCGACTTACACAGCCTAAACCGCTGTGTCCAAAGTTCTGAAACTTGCTACAGCTGTAGAAGTAGACAACAGAAGATCTGTGTGAAAAAATTGCAGTGATCGGCCCAAAGGTGGCGCTATAGCAATCGTCTGAAAATGCAAACTTTGAACAAGCATATCTCCTGACCCCTTTGACCTACAGTCATGAAACTTTAACCATATATGCATCTCCTCATGCTGAACAAATCTGCCTCAAGAACCTATGACTTCCGCCAGGATAGATTTCCCGCCATTTTGAATTTTGTGAAAAACACTAAAATCCCTAAGAATCCTAGGTTTTTTGAGATAGACATAAATCCTTTGGCACACATCATCTATAGACCTATATCCTTCATATGACGAGAAGTGAAGTCTGTACACTAAAAGTAATAGCCAATAGGAGTCATTAAAGTCGAAAAGGGTGTGGCCTAAAAACTAAAATGCTTATATCGACATGAAGATAGAGTCCTATGATCTTGAACCCAATTACAAAGTTTCTTAGAAGTAAATTCTAAACAAGATGGCACCCATCATTTTTTAATTGGGGCGTGGCATCAAAAAGGGCGTGGTTATGGCTAAAATGACCATAGCTCCTAGACTGATTGTTTGATTTGAGCGGGACCAACTGTGAAATAATCAAGGGTCATAAACTCCAACTGCCCAAGTAAAATTAAGTTGATTTAAAAAAACAAAATGGCCGCCAGATGCAAAAAACTGTCCGAATGGCTTTAAATGCTATTTACGACATCAAGACGGTCTCCTATGATCTTGAGTAAAATTAAAAAGTTGTTGGGCATGAAATTCTGAACAAGATGACGTTTTCACATTTTCAATTTTGCTGAATAAATATGGCCGCCAGAGGCTAAAAACGGTCAAAATGGACGTAAATGCGTTTTTCAACATCAGTATGGATTCCTATGATCTTAAACCCAATTAATAAGTTGTTGGGCATGAAATTCTGAACAAGATGAAATTGTCAAATGTTCAATTTGGTTAAACAAAAAAGCCACCAGAGGCTAAATACTGTCGTATTGACGTAAATGCGTTTTTCGATATCAAGATGGACTCCTATGATCTTGAGTCCAATATAAACGTTGTTGGGCATGACATTATGAACAAGATTACATTTTCACTTTTTCTATTTTGGTAAAACAACATGGCCGCCAGAGGCTAAAAACGGTCAGAATGGACGTAAATGCGTTTTTCGATATCAGGATGGACTCCTATGACCTTGAGTCCAATATAAATGTTGTTGGGCATCAAATTCTGAACAAGATGACATCTTCACTTTTTCAATTTTGGTACAACAAAATGGCCGCCAGAGGCGTAAAACTGTCGGAATGGACGTAAATGCGTTTTTCGACATACGTATGGATTCCTATGATCTTGAGTCCAATAGAAATGTTGTTGGGCATGAAATTCTGAACAGGATAGCATTCTCATAATTTTTCTATCCGCAACAACCTGGCCGCCAGAGGCAGAAAACCGTCAAAATCGGCTTAAAATGCGTTTTCAAAACTCTATATGGACTCCTATCATCTTGAGTATGATACAAAAGTTGTTCAGCATAACATTCTGAACAAGATACATTTCTCACATTTCCAATTATGCCCAAAAACATGGCTACCAGAGGCTCAAAACTGTTAGAATGCCATGATTCCAATCCCATTGAACCACTCTTACTATCATTATCTTCATACTGTATGATTAACTTTCAGCTTATTCCTTGATTTAAAACAACACCAAACTGACCAAACTGTTTGCAATGTTGATGCAATGCACTTGTCACTACCGTGTGTGTCTAAATGCTATGCCAGTTATGATTCTATTTTAAAGCGTTAAACGAGCGTAACTGCTGAACCCTGACTTTGATACACTTTCTTAAAACATTGAAGGCTAAATCACCGCAATTAAGCTGAGGCCGTTCCAACCTCATCAACTCTATAAAATCTGTAAAAGTCTTACTGGTCTTACTGGTCTGCCTCGTCTGCACAAGCCTCGACACCCGGTAATCGCTGCTTGCAGCTTTAATTAGGGTGTCGAGCACGAAGTGCAAGACAACCTATTGTTATTGTTAGTTTTATTATTATTATTATTATTATTATTATTATTATTCCGCCAAAATCGACTTACACAGCCTAAACCGCTGTGTCCAAAGGTCTGAAACTTGCTACAGCTGTAGAAGTAGACAACAGAAGATCTGTGTGAAAAAATTGCAGTGATCGGCCCAAAGGTGGCGCTATAGCAATCGTCTGAAAATGCAAACTTTGAACAAGCATATCTCCTGACCCCTTTGACCTAGAGTCATGAAACTTTAACCATATATGCATCTCCTCATGCTAAACAAATCTGCCTCAAGAACCTATGACTTCCGCCAGGATAGATTTCCCGCCATTTTGAATTTTAAGAAAAACACTAAAATCCCTAAGAATCCTAGGTTTTTTGAGATAGACATAAATCCTTTGGCAGACATCATCTATAGCCCTATATCCTTCATATGACGAGAAGTGAAGTCTGTACACTAAAAGTAATAGCCAATAGGAGTCATTAAAGTCGAAAAGGGTGTGGCCTAAAAACTAAAATGCTTATATCGACATGAAGATAGAGTCCTATGATCTTGAACCCAATTACAAAGTTTCTTAGAAGTAAATTCTAAACAAGATGGCACCCATCATTTTTTAATTGGGGCGTGGCATCAAAAAGGGCGTGGTTATGGCTAAAATGACCATAGCTCCTAGACTGATTGTTTGATTTGAGCGGGACCAACTGTGAAATAATCAAGGTCATAAACTCCAACTGCCCAAGTAAAATTAAGTTGATTTAAAAAAACAAAATGGCCGCCAGATGCAAAAAACTGTCCGAATGGCTTTAAATGCTATTTACGACATCAAGACGGTCTCCTATGATCTTGAGTAAAATTAAAAAGTTGTTGGGCATGAAATTCTGAACAAGATGACGTTTTCACATTTTCAATTTTGCTGAATAAATATGGCCGCCAGAGGCTAAAAACGGTCAAAATGGACGTAAATGCGTTTTTCAACATCAGTATGGATTCCTATGATCTTAAACCCAATTAATAAGTTGTTGGGCATGAAATTCTGAACAAGATAAAATTGTCAAATGTTCAATTTGGTTGAACAAAAAAGCCACCAGAGGCTAAATACTGTCGTATTGACGTAAATGCGTTTTTCGATATCAAGATGGACTCCTATGATCTTGAGTCCAATATAAACGTTGTTGGGCATGACATTATGAACAAGATTACATTTTCACTTTTTCTATTTTGGTAAAACAACATGGCCGCCAGAGGCTACAAACGGTCAGAATGGACGTAAATGCGTTTTTCGATATCAGGATGGACTCCTATGACCTTGAGTCCAATATAAAGGTTGTTGGGCATCAAATTCTGAACAAGATGACATCTTCACTTTTTCAATTTTGGTACAACAAAATGGCCGCCAGAGGCGTAAAACTGTCGGAATGGACGTAAATGCGTTTTTCGACATACGTATGGATTCCTATGATCTTGAGTCCAATAGAAATGTTGTTGGGCATGAAATTCTGAACAGGATAGCATTCTCATAATTTTTCTATCCGCAACAACCTGGCCGCCAGAGGCAGAAAACCGTCAAAATCGGCTTAAAATGCGTTTTCAAAACTCTATATGGACTCCTATCATCTTGAGTATGATACAAAAGTTGTTCAGCATAACATTCTGAACAAGATACATTTCTCACATTTCCAATTATGCCCAAAAACATGGCTACCAGAGGCTCAAAACTGTTAGAATGCCATGATTCCAATCCCATTGAACCACTCTTACTATCATTATCTTCATACTGTATGATTAACTTTCAGCTTATTCCTTGATTTAAAACAACACCAAACTGACCAAACTGTTTGCAATGTTGATGCAATGCACTTGTCACTACCGTGTGTGTCTAAATGCTGTGCCAGTTATGATTCTATTTTAAAGCGTTAAACGAGCGTAACTGCTGAACCCTGACTTTGATACACTTTCTTAAAACATTGAAGGCTAAATCACCGCAATTAAGCTGAGGCCGTTCCAACCTCATCAACTCTATAAAATCTGTAAAAGTCTTACTGGTCTTACTGGTCTGCCTCGTCTGCACAAGCCTCGACACCCGGTAATCGCTGCTTGCAGCTTTAATTATTATTATTATTCCGCCACGTTTGACTTACACAGCCTAAACCGCTCAGCCACTTTTTATGAAACTTTGCACAGCTATAGAGGAGGACTACAGAAGATCTGTCTAAAAAAATTGGACTGATTGGCCCAAAGGTGGCGCTATAGCAATCGTCTGAAAATGCTAACTTTGAACAAGCATATCTCCTGCCCCCTTTGACCTACAGTCATGAAACTTTGACCATAGATGCATCTCCTCATGCTGAACAAATCTGCCTCAAGAACCTATGACTTCCGCCAGGATAGATTTCCCGCCATTTTGAATTATGTGAAAAACACTAAAATCCCTAAGGATCCTAGGTTTTTTGAAATAGATAATAATCCTTTGGCACACGTCATTAATAGACCAATGCCTTTCACCTAACGATAAGAGAAGTTTGTACACTAAAAGGAATAGCCAATAGGAGTCATTAAAGTCGAAAAGGGTGTGGCCTAAAAACTAAAATGCTTATATCGACATCAAGATGGTGTCCTATGATCTTGAGTCCAATTACAAAGTTGCTTAGAACTAAATTCTGAACAAGATGGCGCCCATCATGTTTCAATTGGGGCGTGGCATCAAAAGGGGCGTGGTTATTACAAAAATGACCACAGCTCCTAGAGGGATGGTTGGATTTGAGCGGGACCAACTGTCACACAATCAGGGTTCAAATCCCCAAATGCTTAAATAAGGTTTAAGTTGATTGAAAAAACAACATGGCCGCCAGACGAACAAAACTGAAAAATTGATTGAAATGCTTTTTACGATATCAGGATTGATTCCTATGATCTTAAGTCCAACAAAATGTTGTTGGGCATGGAATTCTGAACAAGATGACGTTTTCACTTTTTCTATTTTGGTAAAACAACATGGCCGCCAGAGGCTAAAAACGGTCAGAATGGACGTAAATGCGTTTTTCGATATCAGGATGGATTCCTATGATCTTGTGTCCAATACAAATGTTGTTGGGCATGAAATTCTGAACAAGATGATATTGTCAAATGTTCAATTTGGTTAAACAAAAAAGCCACCAGAGGCTAAATACTGTCGTATTGACGTAAATGCGTATTTCGATATCAAGATGGACTCCTATGATCTTGAGTCCAATATAAACGTTGTTGGGCATGGAATTCTGAACAGGATAGGATTCTCATAATTTTTCTATCCGCAACAACCTGGCCGCCAGAGGCAGAAAACCGTCAAAATCGACTTAAAATGGGTTTTCAAAACTCTATATGGACTCCTATCATCTTGAGTATGATACAAAAGTTGTTCAGCATAACATTCTGAACAAGATACATTTCTCACATTTCCAATTATGCCCAAAAACATGGCTACCAGAGGCTCAAAACTGTTAGAATGCCATGATTCCAATCCCATTGAACCACTCTTACTATCATTATCTTCATACTGTATGATTAACTTTCAGCTTATTCCTTGATTTAAAACAACACCAAACTGACCAAACTGTTTGCAATGTTGATGCAATGCACTTGTCACTACCGTGTGTGTCTAAATGCTATGCCAGTTATGATTCTATTTTAAAGCGTTAAACGAGCGTAACTGCTGAACCCTGACTTTGATACACTTTCTTAAAACATTGAAGGCTAAATCACCGCAATTAAGCTGAGGCCGTTCCAACCTCATCAACTCTATAAAATCTGTAAAAGTCTTACTGGTCTTACTGGTCTGCCTCGTCTGCACAAGCCTCGACACCCGGTAATCGCTGCTTGCAGCTTTAATTATTATTATTATTATTATTATTATTCCGCCAAAATCGACTTACACAGCCTAAACCGCTGTGACCAAAGGTCTGAAACTTGCTACAGCTGTAGAAGTAGACAACAGAAGATCTGTGTGAAAAAATTGCAGTGATCGGCCCAAAGGTGGCGCTATAGCAATCGTCTGAAAATGCAAACTTTGAACAAGCATATCTCCTGACCCCTTTGACCTAGAGTCATGAAACTTTAACCATATATGCATCTCCTCATGCTAAACAAATCTGCCTCAAGAACCTATGACTTCCGCCAGGATAGATTTCCCGCCATTTTGAATTTTAAGAAAAACACTAAAATCCCTAAGAATCCTAGGTTTTTTGAGATAGACATAAATCCTTTGGCAGACATCATCTATAGCCCTATATCCTTCATATGACGAGAAGTGAAGTCTGTACACTAAAAGTAATAGCCAATAGGAGTCATTAAAGTCGAAAAGGGTGTGGCCTAAAAACTAAAATGCTTATATCGACATGAAGATAGAGTCCTATGATCTTGAACCCAATTACAAAGTTTCTTAGAAGTAAATTCTAAACAAGATGGCACCCATCATTTTTTAATTGGGGCGTGGCATCAAAAAGGGCGTGGTTATGGCTAAAATGACCATAGCTCCTAGACTGATTGTTTGATTTGAGCGGGACCAACTGTGAAATAATCAAGGTCATAAACTCCAACTGCCCAAGTAAAATTAAGTTGATTTAAAAAAACAAAATGGCCGCCAGATGCAAAAAACTGTCCGAATGGCTTTAAATGCTATTTACGACATCAAGACGGTCTCCTATGATCTTGAGTAAAATTAAAAAGTTGTTGGGCATGAAATTCTGAACAAGATGACGTTTTCACATTTTCAATTTTGCTGAATAAATATGGCCGCCAGAGGCTAAAAACGGTCAAAATGGACGTAAATGCGTTTTTCAACATCAGTATGGATTCCTATGATCTTAAACCCAATTAATAAGTTGTTGGGCATGAAATTCTGAACAAGATGAAATTGTCAAATGTTCAATTTTGTTAAACAAAAAAGCCACCAGAGGCTAAATACTGTCGTATTGACGTAAATGCGTTTTTCGATATCAAGATGGACTCCTATGATCTTGAGTCCAATATAAACGTTGTTGGGCATGACATTATGAACAAGATTACATTTTCACTTTTTCTATTTTGGTAAAACAACATGGCCGCCAGAGGCTACAAACGGTCAGAATGGACGTAAATGCGTTTTTCGATATCAGGATGGACTCCTATGACCTTGAGTCCAATATAAAAGTTGTTGGTCATCACATTCTGAACAAGATGACATCTTCACTTTTTCGATTTTGGTACAACAAAATGGCCACCAGAGGCGTAAAACTGTCGGAATGGACGTAAATGCGTTTTCCGACATACGTATGGATTCCTATGATCTTGAGTCCAATGGAAATGTTGTTGGGCATGAAATTCTGAACAAGATAGCATTCTCATAATATTTCTATCCGCAACAACCTGGCCGCCAGAGGCAAAAAATCGTCAGAATGGGCTTAAAATGCGTTTTCAAAACTCTATATGGACTCCTATCATCTTGAGTATGATAGAAACGTTGTTCAGCATGAAATTCTGAACAAGATACATTTCTCACTTTTCCAATTATGCCCAGAAACATGGCTAGCAGAGGCTCAAAACGTTTAGAATGCCATGATTCCAATCCCATTGAACCACTCTTACTATCATTATCTTCATACTGTATGATTAACTTTCAGCTTATTCCTTGATTTAAAACAACACCAAACTGACCAAACTGTTTGCAATGTCGATGCAATGCACTTGTCACTACCGTGTGTCTAAATGCTATGCCAGTTATGATTCTATTTTAAAGCGTTAAACGAGCGTAACTGCTGAACCCTGACTTTGATACACTTTCTTAAAACATTGAAGGCTAAATCACCGCAATTAAGCTGAGGCCGTTCCAACCTCATCAACTCTATAAAATCTGTAAAAGTCTTACTGGTCTTACTGGTCTGCCTCGTCTGCACAAGCCTCGACACCCGGTAATCGCTGCTTGCAGCTTTAATTAGTTTTATTATTATTATTATTCCGCCACGTTTGACTTACACAGCCTAAACCGCTCAGCCACTTTTTATGAAACTTTGCACAGCTATAGAGGAGGACTACAGAAGATCTGTCTAAAAAAATTGGACTGATTGGCCCAAAGGTGGCGCTATAGCAATCGTCTGAAAATGCTAACTTTGAACAAGCATATCTCCTGCCCCCTTTGACCTACAGTCATGAAACTTTGACCATAGATGCATCTCCTCATGCTGAACAAATCTGCCTCAAGAACCTATGACTTCCGCCAGGATAGATTTCCCGCCATTTTGAATTATGTGAAAAACACTAAAATCCCTAAGGATCCTAGGTTTTTTGAAATAGATAATAATCCTTTGGCACACGTCATTAATAGACCAATGCCTTTCACCTAACGATAAGAGAAGTTTGTACACTAAAAGGAATAGCCAATAGGAGTCATTAAAGTCGAAAAGGGTGTGGCCTAAAAACTAAAATGCTTATATCGACATCAAGATGGTGTCCTATGATCTTGAGTCCAATTACAAAGTTGCTTAGAACTAAATTCTGAACAAGATGGCGCCCATCATGTTTCAATTGGGGCGTGGCATCAAAAGGGGCGTGGTTATTACAAAAATGACCACAGCTCCTAGAGGGATGGTTGGATTTGAGCGGGACCAACTGTCACACAATCAGGGTTCAAATCCCCAAATGCTTAAATAAGGTTTAAGTTGATTGAAAAAACAACATGGCCGCCAGACGAACAAAACTGAAAAATTGATTGAAATGCTTTTTACGATATCAGGATTGATTCCTATGATCTTAAGTCCAACAAAATGTTGTTGGGCATGGAATTCTGAACAAGATGACGTTTTCACTTTTTCTATTTTGGTAAAACAACATGGCCGCCAGAGGCTAAAAACGGTCAGAATGGACGTAAATGCGTTTTTCGATATCAGGATGGATTCCTATGATCTTGTGTCCAATACAAATGTTGTTGGGCATGGAATTCTGAACAAGATGACATTTTCAGATCTTCACATTTGGTGAAACAACATGGCCGCCAGAGGCTAAAAACGGTCGGAATGGGCTTAAAATGCGTTTTCAGAAATCTATATGGACTCCTATAATCTTGATTATAATAGAAAAGTTGTTCAGCATGAAATTCTGAACAAGATAGATATCTCACTTTTCCAATTATGCCCAAAAACATGGCTGCCAGAGGCTCAAAACGGTGAGAATGCCTTGATTCCAATCCCATTGAACCACTCTTACTATCATTATCTTCATACTGTATGACAATATATAATACTTTTCTCTCACTTTTCTAAACAGTAAAAGTCAACCTAAAGTGTGTGTGTGTGTCTGAAGCTATCATTTCTTTAAAAACAGTTTACAATAAAAGCATAACTGCCATAGCTAGTGTGTGTGTGTGTGTGTGTGTGTGTGTGTGTGTGTGTGTGTGTGTGTGTGTGTGTGTGTGTGTGTGTGTGTCTGAAGCTGTCATTACATTAACAACAACCCATTCATTATCATTATCTTCATACTGTATGACAATATATAAAACGTTTCTCTCACTTTTCTAAACAGTGTTTGATCAAAGTAAACCTAAAGTGTGTGTGTGTCTGAAGCTGTCATTACATTAAAAACAATCCATTTACTATCATTATCTTCATACTGTATGACAATATATAATACTTCCTTGATTTAAACCTAAAACAATACAGTACAATGTCAGCAGTAAGCACTGACCTAACTGTTTGCAATGTGGATGCAATGCACTTGCCACTTTTGTGTGTGTGTGTGTGTGTCTAAATGCTATGCCAGTTATGATTCTATTTTAAAGCGTTAAAGAAGCGTAACTGCTGAACCCTGACTTTGATACACTTTCTTAAAACATTGAAGGCTAAATCACCGCAATTAAGCTGAGGCCGTTCCAACCTCATCTACTCTATAAAATCTGTAAAAGTCTTACTGGTCTTACTGGTCTGCCTCGTCTGCACAAGCCTCGACACCCGGTAATCGCTGCTTGCAGCTTTAATTATTATTATTATTATTATTATTATTATTATTATTCCGTTAAAATCGATTTACACAGCCTAAACCGCTGTGTCGCATTTTATGAAACTTTGTACATCTGTAGAGGGTGCCAACATAAGATCTGTGTGAACAAATTTGCACTGATTAACCCAAAGGTGGCGCTATAGCAATCGTCTGAAAATGCAAACTTTGAACAAGCATATCACCTGACCCCTATGACCTACAGTCATGAAACTTTGACCATATATGCATCTTCACATGCTGAACAAATCTGCCTCAAGAACCTATGACGTCCGTCAGGATAGATTTTCCGCCATTTTGAATTTTGTGAAAAACACTAAAATCCCTAAGAATCCTAGGTTCTTTGAGATAGACATAAATCCTTTGGCAGACATCATCTATAGACCTATATCCTTCATATGACGGGAAATGAAGTCTGTACACTAAAATAAATAGCCAATAGTAGCCATTAAAGTCGAAAAGGGTGTGGCCGAAAAACTAAAATGCTTATAATGACATCAAGATAGAGTCCTATGATCTTGAACCCAATTACAAAGTTGCTTAGAATTAAATTCTAAATAAGATGGCGCCCATCGTTTTTCAATTGGGGCGTGGCATCAAAAAGGGCGTGGTTATGGCTAAAATGACCATAGCTCCTAGACAGATTGTTTGATTTGAGCGGGACCAACTGTGAAATAATCAGGGTCATAAACTCCAACTGCCCAAGTAAAATTAAGTTGATTTAAAAAAACAAAATGGCCGCCAGATGCAAAAAACTGTCCGAATGGCTTTAAATGCTATTTACGACATCAAGACGGTCTCCTATGATCTTGAGTAAAATTAAAAAGTTGTTGGGCATGAAATTCTGAACAAGATGACGTTTTCACATTTTCAATTTTGCTGAATAAATATGGCCGCCAGAGGCTAAAAACGGTCAAAATGGACGTAAATGCGTTTTTCAACATCAGTATGGATTCCTATGATCTTAAACCCA
The DNA here is from genome assembly GCA_026745465.1 of Lota lota. Lineage (NCBI taxonomy): Eukaryota > Metazoa > Chordata > Actinopteri > Gadiformes > Lotidae > Lota > Lota lota. The sequence goes on along the minus strand of JACYXH010000469.1, from coordinate 3,763,604 downwards.
ATTAATAAGTTGTTGGGCATGAAATTCTGAACAAGATGAAATTGTCAAATGTTCAATTTGGTTTAACAAAAAAGCCACCAGAGGCTAAATACTGTCGTATTGACGTAAATGCGTTTTTCGATATCAAGATGGACTCCTATGATCTTGAGTCCAATATAATAGTTGTTGGGCATGACATTCTGAACAAGATGACGTTTCCACTTTTTCGATTTTGGGGAAACAACATGGCCGCCAGAGGCAAAAAACGGTCCGAATAGACATAAATGGGTTTTTCGATATCAGGATGGACTCCTATGATCTTGAGTCCAATACAAATGTTGTTGGGCATCAAAATTTGAACAAGATGACATCTTCACTTTTTCAATTTTGGTACAACAAAATGGCCGCCAGAGGCGTAAAACTGTCGTAATGGACGTAAATGCGTTTTTCGACATACGTATGGATTCCTATGATCTTGAGTCCAATAGAAATGTTGTTGGGCATGAAATTCTGAACAGGATAGCATTCTCATAATTTTACTATCCGCAACAACCTGGCCGCCAGAGGCAGAAAACCGTCAAAATCGGCTTAAAATGGGTTTTCAAAACTCTATATGGACTCCTATCATCTTGAGTATGATACAAAAGTTGTTCAGCATAACATTCTGAACAAGATACATTTCTCACATTTCCAATTATGCCCAAAAACATGGCTACCAGAGGCTCAAAACTGTTAGGATGCCATGATTCCAATCCCATTGAACCACTCTTACTATCATTATCTTCATACTGTATGATTAACTTTCAGCTTATTCCTTGATTTAAAACAACACCAAACTGACCAAACTGTTTGCAATGTTGATGCAATGCACTTGTCACTACCGTGTGTGTCTAAATGCTATGCCAGTTATGATTCTATTTTAAAGCGTTAAACGAGCGTAACTGCTGAACCCTGACTTTGATACACTTTCTTAAAACATTGAAGGCTAAATCACCGCAATTAAGCTGAGGCCGTTCCGACCTCATCAACTCTATAAAATCTGTAAAAGTCTTACTGGTCTTACTGGTCTGCCTCGTCTGCACAAGCCTCGACACCCGGTAATCGCTGCTTGCAGCTTTAATTATTATTATTATTATTCCGCCAAAATCGACTTACACAGCCTAAACCGCTGTGACCAAAGGTCTGAAACTTGCTACAGCTGTAGAAGTAGACAACAGAAGATCTGTGTGAAAAAATTGCAGTGATCGGCCCAAAGGTGGCGCTATAGCAATCGTCTGAAAATGCAAACTTTGAACAAGCATATCTCCTGACCCCTTTGACCTAGAGTGATGAAACTTTAACCATATATGCATCTCCTCATGCTAAACAAATCTGCCTCAAGAACCTATGACTTCCGCCAGGATAGATTTCCCGCCATTTTGAATTTTAAGAAAAACACTAAAATCCCTAAGAATCCTAGGTTTTTTGAGATAGACATAAATCCTTTGGCAGACATCATCTATCGCCCTATATCCTTCATATGACGAGAAGTGAAGTCTGTACACTAAACGTAATAGCCAATAGGAGTCATTAAAGTCAAAAAGGGTGTGGCCTAAAAACTAAAATGCTTATATCGACATGAAGATAGAGTCCTATGATCTTAAACCCAATTACAAAGTTTCTTAGAAGTAAATTCTAAACAAGATGGCACCCATCATTTTTTAATTGGGGCGTGGCATCAAAAAGGGCGTGGTTATGGCTAAAATGACCATAGCTCCTAGACTGATTGTTTGATTTGAGCGGGACCAACTGTGAAATAATCAAGGTCATAAACTCCAACTGCATAAGTAAAATTAAGTTGATTTAAAAAAACAAAATGGCCGCCAGATGCAAAAAACTGTCCGAATGGCTTTAAATGCTATTTACGACATCAAGACGGTCTCCTATGATCTTGAGTAAAATTAAAAAGTTGTTGGGCATGAAATTCTGAACAAGATGACGTTTTCACATTTTCAATTTTGCTGAATAAATATGGCCGCCAGAGGCTAAAAACGGTCAAAATGGACGTAAATGCATTTTTCAACATCAGTATGGATTCCTATGATCTTAAACCCAATTAATAAGTTATTGGGCATGAAATTCTGAACAAGATGAAATTGTCAAATGTTCAATTTTGTTAAACAAAAAAGCCACCAGCGGCTAAATACTGTCGTATTGACGTAAATGCGTTTTTCGATATCAAGATGGACTCCTATGATCTTGAGTCCAATATAAACGTTGTTGGGCATGACATATGAACAAGATTACATTTTCACTTTTTCTATTTTGGTAAAACAACATGGCCGCCAGAGGCTACAAACGGTCAGAATGGACGTAAATGCGTTTTTCGATATCAGGATTGACTCCTATGACCTTGAGTCCAATATAAAAGTTGTTGGCCATCACATTCTGAACAAGATGACATCTTCACTTTTTCGATTTTGGTACAAAACAATGGCCACCAGAGGCGTAAAACTGTCGGAATGGACGTAAATGCGTTTTCCGACATACGTATGGATTCCTATGATCTTGAGTCCAATGGAAATGTTGTTGGGCACGAAATTCTGAACAAGATAGCATTCTCATAATATTTCTATCCGCAACAACCTGGCCGCCAGAGGCTAAAAACGGTCGGAATGGGCTTAAAATACGTTTTCAGAAATCTATATGGACTCCTATCATCTTGAGTATGATACAAACGTTGTTCAGCATAACATTCTGAACAAGATACATTTCTCACATTTCCAATTATGCCCAAAAACATGGCTACCAGAGGCTCAAAACTGTTAGAATGCCATGATTCCAATCCCATTGAACCACTCTTACTATCATTATCTTCATACTGTATGATTAACTTTCAGCTTATTCCTTGATTTAAAACTACACCAAACTGACCAAACTGTTTGCAATGTTGATGCAATGCACTTGTCACTACCGTGTGTGTCTAAATGCTGTGCCAGTTATGATTCTATTTTAAAGCGTTAAACGAGCGTAACTGCTGAACCCTGACTTTGATACACTTTCTTAAAACATTGAAGGCTAAATCACCACAATTAAGCTGAGGCCGTTCCAACCTCATCAACTCTATAAAATCTGTAAAAGTCTTACTGGTCTTACTGGTCTGCCTCGTCTGCACAAGCCTCGACACCCGGTAATCGCTGCTTGCAGCTTTAATTATTATTATTATTATTCCGCCAAAATCGACTTACACAGCCTAAACCGCTGTGACAAAACGTCTGAAACTTGCTACAGCTGTAGAAGTAGACAACAGAAGATCTGTGTGAAAAAATTGCAGTGATTGGCCCAAAGGTGGCGCTATAGCAATCGTCTGAAAATGCAAACTTTGAACAAGCATATCTCCTGACCCCTTTGACCTAGAGTCATGAAACTTTAACCATATATGCATCTCCTCATGCTAAACAAATCTGCCTCAAGAACCTATGACTTCCGCCAGGATAGATTTCCCGCCATTTTGAATTTTAAGAAAAACACTACAATCCCTAAGAATCCTAGGTTTTTTGAGATAGACACAACTCCTTTGGCAGACATCATCTATAGCCCTATATCCTTCATATGACGAGAAGTGAAGGCTGTACACTAAAAGTAATAGCCAATAGGAGTCATTAAAGTCGAAAAGGGTGTGGCCTAAAAACTAAAATGCTTATATCGACATGAAGATAGAGTCCTATGATCTTGAACCCAATTACAAAGTTTCTTAGAAGTAATTTCCAAACAAGATGGCACCCATCATTTTTTAATTGGGGCGTGGCATCAAAAAGGGCGTGGTTATGGCTAAAATGACCATAGCTCCTAGACTGATTGTTTGATTTGAGCGGGACCAACTGTGAAATAATCAAGGTCATAAACTCCAACTGCCCAAGTAAAATTAAGTTGATTTAAAAAAACAAAATGGCCGCCAGATGCAAAAAACTGTCCGAATGGCTTTAAATGCTATTTACGACATCAAGACGGTCTCCTATGATCTTGAGTAAAATTAAAAAGTTGTTGGGCATGAAATTCTGAACAAGATGACGTTTTCACATTTTCAATTTTGCTGAATAAATATGGCCGCCAGAGGCGAAAAACGGTCAAAATGGACGTAAATGCGTTTTTCAACATCAGTATGGATTCCTATGATCTTAAACCCAATTAATAAGTTGTTGGGCATGAAATTCTGAACAAGATGAAATTGTCAAATGTTCAATTTTGTTAAACAAAAAAGCCACCAGAGGCTAAATACTGTCGTATTGACGTAAATGCGTTTTTCGATATCAAGATGGACTCCTATGATCTTGAGTCCAATATTAACGTTGTTGGGCATGACATTATGAACAAGATTACATTTTCACTTTTTCTATTTTGGTAAAACAACATTGCCGCCAGAGGCTACAAACGGTCAGAATGGACGTAAATGCGTTTTTCGATATCAGGATGGACTCCTATGACCTTGAGTCCAATATAAAAGTTGTTGGTCATCACATTCTGAACAAGAAGATATCTTCACTTTTTCGATTTTGGTACAACAAAATGGCCACCAGAGGCGTAAAACTGTCGGAATGGACGTAAATGCGTTTTCCGACATACGTATGGATTCCTATGATCTTGAGTCCAATGGAAATGTTGTTGGGCATGAAATTCTGAACAAGATAGCATTCTCATAATATTTCTATCCGCAACAACCTGGCCGCCAGAGGCAAAAAATCATCAGAATGGGCTTAAAATGCGTTTTCAAAACTCTATATGGACTCCTATCATCTTGAGTATGATAGAAACGTTGTTCAGCATGACATTCTGAACAAGATACATTTCTCACTTTTCCAATTAAGTCCAGAAACATGGCTACCAGAGGCTCAAAACGTTTAGAATGCCATGATTCCAATCCCATTGAACCACTCTTACTATCATTATCTTCATACTGTATGATTAACTTTCAGCTTCAGTTTCAGTCAACACCAAACTGACCAAACTGTTTGCAATGTCGATGCAATGCACTTGTCACTACCGTGTGTCTAAATGCTATGCCAGTTATGATTCTATTTTAAAGCGTTAAACGAGCGTAACTGCTGAACCCTGACTTTGATACACTTTCATAAAACATTGAAGGCTAAATCACCGCAATTAAGCTGAGGCCGTTCCAACCTCATCAACTCTATAAAATCTGTAAAAGTCTTACTGGTCTTACTGGTCTGCCTCGTCTGCACAAGCCTCGACACCCGGTAATTGCTGCTTGCAGCTTTAATTTTTCTTGAGTTTGTGTGTTGATTTTTAAATTGGAGTTTGACCGATTTTAAATTCCCTTCAACACAGTAGATACAGTAGAAGTGTGTAAATGCTTCACTCCAACACAGTAGATACAGTAGAAGTGTGTAAATGCTTCACTCCAACACAGTAGATACAGTAGAAGTGTGTAAAGGCTTTACTTCAACACAGTAGATACAGTAGAAGTGTGTAAAGGCTTTACTTCAACACAGTAGATACAGTAGAAGTGTGTAAAGGCTTTACTTCAACACAGTAGATACAGTAGAAGTGTGTAAATGCTTTACTTCAACACAAAATAAATAAGTAAATGTCCCTCCCTCTGCCCTCCACCAGGTGGCGTCTGGCATGGAGTACCTGGCCAGCCACTTCTACATCCACAAGGACCTGGCGGCGAGGAACATCCTGGTGGGGGAGCAGCTGCACGTGAAGATCTCGGACCTGGGCCTGTCCCGGGAGATCTACTGCTCCGACTACTACCGCATCCAGCCCAAAGCCCTGCTGCCCATCCGCTGGATGCCCCCCGAGGCCATCGCCTACGGCAAGTTCACCACCGACTCGGACATCTGGTCTTTCGGCGTGGTGCTGTGGGAGGTGTTCAGCTACGGCCTGCAGCCCTACTACGGCTTCTCCAACCAGGAGGTGATGGAGATGGTGAGGAAGAGGCAGCTGCTGCCCTGCCCAGAGGACTGTCCACCAAGGTACACTTTAGAGCAGTGACATGTGGGGATGATGGGGTGAACGGCGCGTTTCACTTTCTTTCACTTCATATTTGTTTCCACCATTCATTGTTGCCGGTAGTGGGGATCTGTAAAAGGTGTAAACGCTGTAGAACACTTATTAAAATCCCCTTCAGAAAGCTTCATCCACTCACACAAATGCGTTTATGCGAGTGGATGATAAGTAACTCCGCCCCAGTTTTGAGTTCCAGTCCAGGCTCTGTGCCGTCTCCCCCCAGAAGTTCTGCCATAACATAGTAGGACTGCTAGATCCCCGATAATATATTATGAAATAATATGGAATAATAGTATGTAATATAAATGCGCTTAAATGGCATGCCATCTGCCAAAACAGTCAAATCGTTCTTCGCGATCAACATTTGTGTCGATTTGAAAAGTGTGTGCATTCTGAAACTCATAATTATCATAAAGTCATAAAAACAATACTGGGTGAACTAGGTTTACAAGCCGTTGACCAAAGTCATAGAAGAAGCATTTCTTACTGATCTCTTTTTGTTACTTGTTATTTGTTACTCCAGTAATATTAGTGAAGACGGGGAATACAGTCTGTGTTGTCATTGTAGTATACCTAGTAGTGTATAATATATAGTTGTGTAATATGTAGTTGAAGACTAGCAGCTGATGTGTCTGGACCCCTTGCAGGTTCTACGGGCTGATGACGGAGTGCTGGCAGGAGGGCCCGGCCCGCCGGCCCCGCTTCAAGGACATCCACGGGCGTCTGCGCGCCTGGGAGGGCATATCCTCCCACGGCAGCTCCAGCACGCCGTCGGGGGGCGGGGGCAACGCCACCACCCAGACCACCTCGCTCAGCGCCAGCCCCGTCAGCAACCTCAGCAACCCCGCCCGCTACGCCGCCGCCCCGGGCTACATGTACCCCGGCCAGGCGCTCTCCCCGCAGGCCCAGATGGGCCAGATGGGCCAGATCCCCGCCGGGTGGGCGCCCGTTGCCGTTGCCCAGGGCCACCAGCGCTTCATCCCCGTCAACGGCTACCCCATCCCGCCGGGCTACGCCGCCTTCCCGGCCCACTTCGCCGGCCCGCCCCAGCCCCCCACCCGGGTGGTGCAGCACCACCTGCCACCGCCCAAGAGCCGCTCGCCCAGCAGCGCCAGCGGCTCCACCAGCACGGGCCACGTGAGCGGCGTCCCCTCCACCACGGGCTCCAACCACGACGCCAACACGCCCCTGCTCTCCCACTGCATGGTGCAGGGAGGCCCCGGCGGGCAGATGTACGGACATATTACCCAGAAGTCCGTGGGGCAGCTGGAGCACGGCTCCCAGACCACGGCGCTGCTGGGCGGGGATGGCAACATATTGCTGTACAGCGACCCCGTCATCACCGTGGACCTGTAGAGTCTTTGGTTCTGCTTTTTCATTTTGCTTTCTATGGCGTGGACACACTTTGGACAAATCCATTCCTGAGTCTAACAAAGACGTTGTGTACACTCTGGTCAGAACCATTTTGGGGCCCAAACGATAGTTTTAAAAAACACGCTTTTCAGTTCTATATACTTTTTACTATTGCCCATGCCTATGTTAGCATACTTCCTTTGTTTGAAAATGTGCTGTTGTTTTTTTTATACAATTTATTTTAACCGTCTGTGTAAATACATTACAAAAAGTCCTAAATGACTGAAATGCAAATATATATATACATATATATATATATATATATATGTGTATATATATATTCAAAAGGAACATTTTTTTATTGAGCAAGAGACTTTTGACGTTACATTACGGGGCGGGAGGGGTACAGCTGTCCCCCTTTCCTTTGTTGTCCTGATGAAGCCGTGGCCCAGTAGACAGAGTGTACAGGAGGCAGACCTGGGAGTCTCACAGACTGACTGACTTCCTCCCAGGAGCGTCTCCTCCAAGACGCTCCGTATGTAGGTCTGCCAAGCGGTCTGCCAAGAGACTGTATCCATCACGAAGCGGTTATGAATTTAAAGGGAACGGGACATTTATTCACAGAGGTTCCGGTTGCCTTTCAGCAACACTGCGTCCTTTTGTGACTGGACACGACACATTGTGAAGACGGATCAAGGTGCTGGTTCTTCTGAATCTGAGGAGCTAGCAGAAGCTCTGCAATCAAGACTTCAGGTTGATCCTGCTGCATCTAGAACAACCAATGGTTACGTGACACATCATCCAGAACAACCAATCAAATGAAGTTTTGTCTGAATTCATGCAGGTAATACTGCGTCTTGCGATAAAAGCACCCAGAGATAATGAAAAGTCAGTTATAGTCACCCTTTACGCTACTTCTATCTGGCAAGAACACTGAGCAGAGGGGGGTGGGGGGACATGGGGTTCTTCTGATTGAACAGCAAGCGGATCGTTCTGGCCCCTCCATTTTTCATTTTCCCTCTCTAACCTCCGCTTGGACGAGACACGGATGACATGGGATCCAACTTCAACGTCGGACCATGTTCACCCTCTCCATTCCCCCCTGCCCCACCAAGTCACCCCCAGCCAGAGAGCACCACCCCCCCTCCCCACCAACCTAGCCACCCCCACCTAGAGACCACGCTCTTGGTCGACCGCCCTCGCCAGCTTGCTTTCATTTGTCGTGCTATGGGTTGTCGCGGTCACTCTAGCGTGGGTTTGATCAGAGTGCGAGCGGGGGCCAGCCGTTCTTTAACTTATGAATACATGTTGTCTGTTTCGCTTTAGATTAGATGCTGCGTTCTGCTCTTTATCTGCCGTTTCTGATTTTTTTCTTAATAGGACAGGGTCATTGTTAGTTTTGAAGGAAATTGGTTCAGTACTGGGTGCCTGCATCATGCATTCTCCTTCACTCCTGCCTCTGTGTTACATAACGGGACAACATCAGAGATGGTTCTACAGAGATGCATCACACTATCCGATCAGTCGAGTCCCAACTTCAAAGATTTAAGTGTCACATTCAGGAATTGAAACACTGCACACGCGTGTTTCAGACCTGTCATCCACATGTGCCTTATGGACTCTCAGCTCTATGCCTGGAAATGTTTCTGCAACTAAACTAAAACATCTGTGCCTTTGCCCGAGAACCAAATGTCTATATTCTTCCTGCTTGCATGTGAGGAGAGGAAAGGAGGAAGCCTTGGGATTTAAGTCAGTTTAAAGAGTACACAGTATCCACACGCTATACCTGCCTAATGACGTCACTCTGGATATTGCTATTAGTTTGCATGGCGAGTGACATCATCTGGTACAATATCAGCCAATCAGAAAGAGCAAATGTAATGCTCTGTGTTTCCCCATAGGTGGTGCTGTCTCTGCTGTTTTAGTACAGTGCGTGGGGGACTGTAAGTGCAAGGATAGCTTGGTCACTCCTCCCTGTACACAGTGATGGTCTACACTGTACATGTTAAGTGTAAGTCTGTAGACTATTTATCTGGATGACCAATGCGCTACGGCAACGCTCCATTTTGTTTTACTAGTACGCGACCAGTAGTGAATGTATTTATGTTTATTCAGTGACGCAGTCAAGGAGGTGCGAGAATGCCATTGCGCAAACGAGGAGAAAGGGTCCAAACACACCTGATGTGTTTCAGTCTTTTTACATCCGTCCAACAAAATACATAATGAAACAAATGAATATCACTTAAGCCTCAGCCCACTTTTGTCCATTTGTGATGGGTGGTATGGAACTAAGAAAATCACTCAATAACAACGTATGACCTAAATGTTCCTAAATGTAGGTACATTTCATCTTGAGGTGGGCTGTGTATACGTTTCGTGTTTTGGTCAAGTAGTGACATCTGAATTATTACTACACAGAATAGGCCACATGCCGTTTTCACCGCATAGTCCCCGTTCACTCATGAACCCCCAGATCCACGTCTTCTTGGCTTTCACCTTTGGATGTAGCGTATTTTAATTTGCGTTGTTTCACTTTTCTCATCTATGCGGTGCTACCCGAGATTGTAAGTTAATTGTTGGGGGATTCCCATGTTTAGTTGTTTTTGGATTTTTTAATTTATCTTTCAAATGAAGCAAACTGAGCTACCTATCAGAGCCTCTGGAGTTTTGTGCAGCCCTCCCATTGAGCGATGTTGAGTATTCACCTTCACCCAACCGTCCCATTTAAAAAACCACTTGTACACAAGACTGTGAATCGAAGGCAAATATATTTTGTATTTGAAAAGAGAAAAAAAACTCAGATTTGTAAGAAAAAAAAATTATGTTGTGAAAAGTGTATGCCATTACCCATTACAAATGGTTTACATGAATATCCTTTACCGAGAGAGGCCTTTTCCTTGTATTATGTCTGAACATTTTTTGCACAAATGTTTTGTATTGCAACAAAAAATATACATTTATTAAATGCTGTTGTGAATACCTTTGCTGTCACTGAATGGAACGATATGTCAAACATTACTAGCATTATGAAAAGCTTTAGTTTGATTTAGACCAAAATTGAGAAAACAGAATTGTATTGGCCGTAATTGTTTACGGCCACATGGTACTAGTAAGTCCATACTGTTTTGTTCTAGTTCACCACCAGGGTACACCACCGTTCTTCAGCCACTTGGGGGCAGCATTAAACAATTTGAATGGGGTGGTTGTCATCCTCTTTGCTACAGAGACGAGGGATATAGTAACACAAATGTGATCATTAAAATGAATTACTTAATTGATAACTTTTATAAGGATATAAATACTGAATACAATCTAAATGTGTGTTCCACTGTGTATTTGTGTACATATGTGCAGGTGTACAACTGAACCAAATGTACTGATTTAACCTTTTTGCAGGCCGGATCCAGAGCTTGGAAAACAGTATAATTCTGGTGGGTAATGGTAACTCTAGATCTGTGCTTATTTGCATGTGCAGACACAACCCTGGTTAACCCGCTATGTAAAAGAGTGGTGTGCCGCTGATGTGTTAAAAGTGCTGTCTGCTGCGAATTTAGTGCAGCAGCAGACATTTCCAATACACACACAGCCTCCCATATACACATAATGCATGAATCATTAATGAGCTGTTCAACATTTGATGGGACGTCTCCGTGTCAAGGACAGTATGAACCCACACATGCTCTGGGGGTGTGTGTGTGTGTGTGTGTGTGTGTGTGTGTGTGTGTGTGTGTGTGTGTGTGTGTGTGTGTGTGTGTGTGTGTGTGTGTGTGTGTGTGTGTGTGTGTGTGTGTGTGTGTGTGTGTGTGTGTGTGTGAGAAGACATGGGGCTTCCTTGAGCAAGATGTACACAACTCCTTCCGGCTCAATAAGGACATCTTGCTAAATATAATAATAACTCAATGTTGCTAAGAATAAGAGCAGCAGTTACATGGTACAGCACTGTACAAAGTTGTAGTTATCCAAAAGTAAAAGTTTTCCACAGCAAGGGGTCTAAAATGATTTGCAACAGATGCAAGAAGGCTGTGTGTGTGTATGTGTGTGTGTGTGTGTGTGTGTGTGTGTGTGTGTGTGTGTGTGTGTGTGTGTGTGTGTGTGTGTGTGTGTGTGTGTGTGTGTGTGTGTGTGGATGACAGACTTGGTAGAGTGGAGAAAGATCTGAAATGCCAGACTGCTGTCAAAGTGTCTTGAGTCAGACAGACATCCTGGGAGATGGTTACTGTCTCTGTCTCTCTTACACTTGCTCTCTGTCTATTTCTTGCTCTGTCTCTCTCGCTCTTGCACTTGCTCTCTGCCCCCTCTCCCCCGCTCTGAGCAGGCTGTACCGGAGCAGGGGTTCTGGGTGCAGGGATGGCAGGGTGTGGCGTCCCAGGGCCCGTCCCCTACTGCTCCACAGCTTCCTGGGAGGCCTGGCCCTTTGTTGGTTTTGTCTTGTTGGGTTTTGTTTTTTCCTTTGAGCAGGTAACTGAGGAAACGACCACTCCCTCTACTTCAATAACATCCATGACCCCCTCCCCCCCACCGCCTTTCTAAACTCTCACACACACACACACCTTCAGGACGTTACTTTTATGACAGGAAGCGTCGCATTAAAGACTCTTGACTTAAGGACCACAGGTGTAACTTGGGCTTTGAGGAAGAGAGACGGTGCAAAAGTAATGAACAAAGCCAAATGTGTGCGTGTCTGTGTGCATATGCGTGTGCGCAGGTGCATGTGAATGTTTGCAGAGCTAAAGAGCTCAATAGATGCAAAGCAACTAAGAAGCAAGTTCACCTTATTATGCACTGAAGCACATGTTTTTAGTCGGGTCATATAAAATATATCAGTAAGAATAATTTGCCAGCAGAGTTGGAGACAGTAAAATAACTAATTTTAAACCTTGCAGAATAATTACAAGACTGATGCACATGCTTCCCATTTATGACATAGCACAGGTAATAACAGAAGACTACTGTAAGTGACCATAGTGGGTAGAGAAAGCATAGGTGAGGGGGGTGTATTATTATGAGTTATTAATGAGAGAGGAAAGACTACAATGGATGAAGGCATAACAATTGATGTGCAGTAATTGCATTGGCACCCAATGGTATAGGTCATACAGTAGTGTTTGATAAGTAAAATCAGATGGACTTGGCTGACAGAATGGATATGAGTGAAACCTTTCACCTCCTACTACCAAACATGGTGTCTGTGTCAAATAAACAAACACCAAGCAGATACATGCAAAACCCACCTGGGCACTGTACAGCCACATTTAGAAAGGTGAAAGACAGAAAAAGGAAGGACAGACAAACAGACAGACTGGCAGGCAGGCAGGCAGACAGAAAGAATAAATGAGTGAAAGAATATGTATACGGTTTCAATCTCCTCTTGTCTTTCTACGCGGAGGACTGCGTCGAGAGCATCCAACAAGACTCCTGATTGTGTAGGAACCGGAGATGTTTTTTGTTGACTGACAGGCTGACAAGCACTTGACCTCTGCTGTCTCTGCTGCCACCAGGCGACCTTGGAGAGAGAGAGGATGTCCACAGTGTCAGGTGAACAGGTCACGTCCCGCCTGTTGCCTCTCCCCCCAAGCGGGGGATAAACAGTTGGACCAAGGGGGATTAGGGTAAGTGATTTTCAAGCTGAGCCACATTGTGTGTATTGTAGTGTGTTTTGAATTTATCTCTGGAGAAAACCATTTTTCTAAATGTTTTTTTTTTCTATTTTGTCATGAGGATTTGCCTGATCTGTTTTGAAACGCTGCTTTGGTGTTAATGAAGACTAGCTTTCATTGAGACTTGTGTCCAAGGAATATGCTTTTCAAAATGGTTTGTAAAATTCTACCATCACCGTAGACAACATTTATTTTTCTTAACTAAATTATTTAAAATGTTTGCTTGACTTACTTGACTTTTTTTGTGTTAGGGTTAGGGTTAGGCAGGTTGTGTGTTAATTATTGCACCCACTGCACTCCTAACCATCCCTGGAAGGAGGGATCCTCCACTCTGTGTTCCTTCTCAAGATTTCTTCCACGCTAATTTCTTGACCTCTTGGGGGCTAGGGTTAGGGGGTGTTGTACATATATGGCCTGTTAAGCCCTTTGAGACTGTAGCTGTGATTAAGGGCTATACAAATACAAATTAGTTGAATTGAATTGAAATTGAATCACCCAACTTAACCATTGGGGGCATTAAATCGACCACTTCCAATATTTTCTCGTTTTTTGCTGAAGAATATCAGAAAGGTATTTTAATAGATTTCTCAAATTCAACAATATATATTTTCCATATATGCCCACTTAAATTTTTTTAATTGAAGTATTGAATCAACTGTTTCCCATCCGTAACCCTACCTACTGAAGCGGTGCAGCGGCCTTGTGCGTGTGTGTCAAATGAAACTCATTACTGGATCGGAGCGCACTCAGCGATTTGACGCGTGAACAGACCTTCCCATTGTCGCGGTGATACTCCCATAGAGCGGGGAGTCTGAGACACAGAGGAGGGGAACAAAGGAGTGAAAGACGGAGCCACATTCCCCCTCTCCACTCATGCCTCACCTGTTTCAGATCACATGACCTGGAAACATGGCCACCGGTCTGGGAAAGCGCTGCTGCAGGCCGGCTGGATCTCCGTGGAAACGACTGGGGGAATGAGAGACAAGGTGTAGCAGTCCTAGTCATTTTAAATGGGTATTTTTTTCATGTATAATTCCTTACATAGACTATAGAGAATATAAAGAAGTCTAAATTAAATGAACAATCATTTGAGAATTTGAGAAATGAGAATAGGAATATAAGCAGTACAGTACAATAGCTTCTGATAATAATACTATTAATGATAATGCTGCTTTAGGATTATGGATTTAAAGACCAGAGGATACCTAGCAAGATCTTTAACAAGGTGTTCTTAAATACTCTAATTTACTAGATAAAAGATGGCTCTCACATTTGCTAGCAAGACTAGCTTTGTCACTCATTTCTTGGGTACACTCTCCCGTAGTAGTTCAAATAAACAGTTTATCTCTAATCTTGAACCTATTTCTGATTCCAGCGTTAGAAGGAAGGCTGAGCTAGTATTTTCTAACACAGTTTGCTGTCCTGTAGTTGACCTAATAATACACTGACGTCATCTTTAACATCATGCAGATGTTTCATTTGCTACGGTTTCATAACAATGATTTGGGTGAAATTCTCTGTTCTGTTCCAGAGTTCCCGCTCTTATAACCTGCAGCTACCCCCCACACACACACGACTCTTTCTTTCTTTGCTCTGTCTTTTCTGTCCTCCCTTATTTATCTCTCCACCATCTGGGTATCCTTGGGTCTCTTCGATGTTCTCTCTCTCCCTCTCTCTTTGTCTGTCTGTCTGTCTGTCTGTCTGTCTGTCTGTCTGTCTGTCTGTCTGTCTGTCTGTCTGTCTGTCTGTCTGTCTGTCTGTCTGTCTGTCTGTCTGTCTGTCTGTCTGTCTGTCTGTCTGTCTGTCTGTCTGTCTGTCTGTCTGTCTGTCTGTCTGTCTGTCTGTCTGTCTGTCTGTCTGTCTGTCTGTCTGTCTGTCTGTCTGTCTGTCTGTCTGTCTGTCTGTCTGTCTGTCTGTCTGTCTGTCTGTCTGTCTGTCTGTCTGTCTGTCTGTCTGTCTGTCTGTCTGTCTGTCTGTCTGTCTGTCTGTCTGTCTGTCTGTCTGTCTGTCTGTCTGTCTGTCTGTCTGTCTGTCTGTCTGTCTGTCTGTCTGTCTGTCTGTCTGTCTGTCTGTCTGTCTGTCTGTCTGTCTGTCTGTCTGTCTGTCTGTCTGTCTGTCTGTCTGTCTGTCTGTCTGTCTGTCTGTCTGTCTGTCTGTCTGTCTGTCTGTCTGTCTGTCTGTCTGTCTGTCTGTCTGTCTGTCTGTCTGTCTGTCTGTCTGTCTGTCTGTCTGTCTGTCTGTCTGTCTGTCTGTCTGTCTGTCTGTCTGTCTGTCTGTCTGTCTGTCTGTCTGTCTGTCTGTCTGTCTGTCTGTCTCTCTCTCTCTCTCTCTCTCTCTCTCTGTGTAATCCATCCATCTCTGTGCTGGAATGGAGGCTCTAATCTGTTCCATGTGTGTGCCGTAGTAGGCCACGGGCCTCCTCTCCCTTCCCCTCCCCTCCCATCGTAGAAAACTCCCAAGTCTGCTTCCACTCAGCCCTCTAAATGTATAGTTCCTCCACAGACCCCCCACCACCACCTATGGCCCCAGGCAGCAGCCCAGTATACAGGGCTTGACCCTGGGCCCCATGGTAATGTAGCTCTTGGATGTTTGAGCCTTGGAGCTCATAAAGAAAATGAAATCAAATTTCTTGACAAAGAGATGCAAAAAAACAACAACACAAAGAAGAGATTGGTTATCCTAATGTGTATTGAATTTAACTTTAAGGTTTATCTCATACTTACATGGTTGAGATGTATGACGTGTGCATTTGTGTTTAACATGTATCACATTGAAACGTAACTGATTAACATCTAATTAAAATGCAGTTTTGTTAATGTTTGAAAGCTATCTTTCAGATGTGCTTCCTCAATATAGTAGGAGTCTGTATGAAATGCTAAATAAAATGTTTAAATTGATTACATTATTTTCTATTTTAGGTGGTATTTAGTGAAAAATGAGTTAATAGTAAAACATTTTAAGTACATTTACAAGAAGGTTGAACTTTTTGTCTGTCACAGTAGCGGACAAAATGCAGACTATTTCCACTATTTAGTTTTGCCTTATCTCTGACTTGACTTCTTGGGTTACTGCAGCACAACACAGTCTTTGTGGGAAAGACTCTCAGCGTGTGACACTGTACACACACACACACATACACACACACCAGCGTGGTTCTCAAGATCTCTTTTAACCCTCCGTTCAAATCCTGTGTTAAGATCAGATGTGCGGCTTGTGTGTGTGTGCGTGCTTGTGTGTGTATGTGTGTGTGCGTGGATGTGTGTGTGTGCGAGTTTGGATGTGTGTGTGTTCACACGCGTGTGTGTGCAAGCAGGCAATACATACAATGCACTGTATATATCATATGTATTCTGGCGATGCAACATGATGGTGCATTTAACAGCATTTACTCTGAATAATTTGCATATTTATCACGTACCAGAGTTATATGGGGAATACGCTTCAGAACCTGGTTTTGATTTAGCTCATTATTCAAGGTACTATTTCTACTCTACATTCAAGTCTTTGATATCCTTTGAATTATCATTTAACAGCAGAGGTGGCTACATAGAACAGAACCCTCCAGACTTGAACACGTAGACATTTTAAACATTGCTCATTATACAGTCAACCGGATAGCCTAGTATGCAGGACGCTAGCTCATGTTTGTTGTGGTTCAAGTTTGTATACACATCTTCTTTTGCATGCTTATTTCACATTTCTTTCAGTTGTTGTTATTGGAGAGAGAGAGAGAGAGAGAGAGAGAGAGAGAGAGAGAGAGAGAGAGAGAGAGAGAGAGAGAGAGAGAGAGAGAGAGAGAGAGAGAGAGAGAGAGAGAGAGAGAGAGAGAGAGAGAGATGTCAAACATAGAAGCTTCATCTTGAATAGACCTGGTATAGCCTTGGATTTGACTGGGAATCGGCTTAGACTTCAAAGAGAAAAATACTGATGTTGGAACGGGAGAGGGATGGATAAAGAGGAAAAGAAGAGAGAGAGTGCAAAAGAAAGAAGGAAATGAAGAAGGAAGGAAAAAGAAAGAAGGAAAGAAAGATAAAGAAGAGAGAATAAAAATAGGGTAACGTAGAAATGATCTGGCAGTTATATTCCGCTGCAAATAAGGAGGGGGGAAACATCAAAGAATCCCGTTGCCATGGCAACTGCATGGTGCCTGCTTTCAAGTTTCTCTTGCCCCATTCCACCCTACCAAAAGTAATAAATATATTCATAAAACTGGCTGGCAGCAGAGAAGTTGACTCTGCACTGGCAAATACATCTTCTCTCTTTCTAGCCCGCATATCAGTTCCCTTCTTCTCTTTTTTTAATCTTCTGTTCCCTTCTCTTTTTTCATTTTATTTTTATTCCATAGAGACATTATTGGTGGGAATAGCACTTGGCTAATAGAGCAAGGATCTACTGCTAGAAATCCAGTAGATAGATTTCGATGTATTTCATATTCTGCTATTCAGTAGGACAAAGGATTTGTAGTTAATTTTAATCATTTTAATTTTGAAGAAGCAGCTATACATGCTAGAAGAAACGGTTACAGTATGCAATTGCAATGACAAGTAATTACAGAATCCAGGAACCCTTTTATATTCTCACATAACCTTGTGAATGTTATACCCTTAACCTTGTTATTGTTTTTCCATGGTTGATCATGTATAACCACTGCTTTTGGTTTTGGCTGCTTTTTTGCTATATTTTTTGGCATTTCCCGCTTATAAACATTTACTGAGTATAATGACCAAGGGGGCTGCAGATTGTTTTGGATATGCACTGGGCTTTGTCATGCTGTTTGCTGTTTAAAGTAACAGCATGATAAAAGTGCAAATTATTCAAAGTATACCTTAAGACATCTGTCATTCATTTAAAACCATCTGTTCTAATAATTAGCAGTACTGTAAGCAATGATGTATTAGTTTGAAGGTCAACGGTAGCAACTCTCAGGGTCACACACAGGTCAGTGATCTGTAGCCCCCCCCCCCCCACCCCCCACCCCCTCAACCACACACACAGCAGATTGTTGTCTCTGACCCTTGAACTATGCAATGTTGAGACCTTTCTTGCTACTTATTTACACTCTCTAGTGGTATATTCTTACTGCCTTTTTAATTAAGAAATATAGTGCTGTTTTACTGAATATCAGCATGGCTGTGATTCGGTTGTAGGTACGAGGCCGCAGGCCGGGTGCCGAAGATAATCACAGCCTTGCTGATATTAAGTATAACAGCATGACCACGAGGGTGATATTGCTTTTATACAACAGCTTTACAAGCACCATTTATTAGTTAACATTAATAAGAGACAACAGATTATGATTTGTTTGTTTATTTAATCATTTATTTGGCTCCGCCAACCCAAATAGTTTTGCAACTGGACTGGAACTGGACTGTTGCCAAGCAATTCATGAACAATATCGTGCACACTAGCTTGCTACTTTGTGTAGGTCTAGGTCTTTCCATTTATTGTGTGTAACCAGCGAAATAAGAGTCTGTTGACAGACCAAAGCGGAGGCATGTGTTATTCCGATGAATTAACAGCTTGATCAGGCAGTATGTTGCTCCAACAATTGTTCACGTAATTAACGGTTATTAGAAACACCTGTAAAGCAGAGTAATACATGTATAGTTTAAAGTCCAAGGCCTTGTGTTGTGAGGACCCCAGGCTTTGGGTTGTTTGGACCCCAAGCCTTGTGGGGAGCCCAGGCTTTGTGTGTACCCCAGGCCTCGTGGGGACCCCAGGCTTTGTGTGTACCCCAAGCCTTGTGGGGACCCAAGGCTTTGTGAGGACCCCAGATCTTGTGCTATGAGGACCCCATGCCTTGTGTTTTGAAGACCCCAGGTTTGTGGGGACCCTAAGCCTTGTGATCTGGGGACCCAGTCCCCAGTCTGGGGACTGGGGCCTTGTGAGGATTGACCAAACCATCCTCAGAGTCCCTTCTCATCTCTTGATGGATGGCTGCCAAGGGCCTCTGAAGTGGTCTCGGGCCTTCAATTCCACAGAAAACAGCTGTTGTTTTTATGTCTCAAAGTGATCTTTGTCCTTTCTTTAAGAAGAAAAAACACATCCACATACACGCACTTATATGCTTGTATTTTTGTGAGTGTTTTCGTTTTTTGCCTGGTGTCTCTTCATCTGTTGTTTATTACTCAGATGTGCAATAATCATGCCTATTGAAGGCACAGTCTCCCACAGTCTGATAGTGGTGATGTTGTTTCTTTCTAGGACGCTGCACTCTATCTGTCTGTGTTCTGTTAATTGTGAGCTCCACCAGCGAAGAGCATTAGAACCAGATGGAGCCGCGCCACTTCCTGGAGCGGTTGAGGTCCTGACCAGAGACCAGGACAAGATGAGAATCAGTGGTGAGGCTGTACTCATGCAACCTATAACTAACAGTGTCTTGCATTTAGCATCGCCATAAATAACAAATCGTATACCTTTACATGCTAAAACGTTTTGGGAGTTTGCTATTCAATGTGTTTGCATATGTTTTTTCATAGTATGCCCTTCTTTAATATTGGTTTTCAGTGTTTGCTATGTCTAATATGCTATGAGTATGACTCCACACAATACATGTGTGGTAATGTATTCCAGTTAAATGCATACTGGAGTGGGTCAGAAATAATAGTATTACAAATATAAAGTGTAAAACGTCTCAACATCTGAAAACCACATTTAACTTTTTTATTTTGTATTTTATTTTAAGCAGGGGGACCTGTCTGAGACCAAGTTTTCCTTTACAGCAGGGCCCTGCATTACAAAACAAAATTTACAATGACTTAGTTACGACAACAGTAGACAAAAAATAAAATAAAGTAATCAGACACAAAAGAGTAATAAAAAATGTGCAGTTCTCAATATAAAAATAATTTAACAAGGTTTCAAAAGCTGTTCAAATTAATGTCATTCAGGCCAAGATTCTTGGAGCCTTAGCCAAGTGCTTGCCAAACGCCATCTTGCCAAAATCCAAACACACCCGTGTAAGGACATTGAATGTTGTGACCTTTAGCATTATCTATTGACAAACCTGGAAAGCAGTGAGGTAAGATAGATGTGGAGTTTTAGGCCAATTACCTGTTTTTTTAATGATTATGTGATAAAACCTATTTGTGAATACTTTAAATAAATGCTTGACAGGTACAGTGTATACAACACGTGTGACAAAAGAAAATGGTGATACTGAAGAACAATCAGCCTTTGTCTGCAGATGTTGGGCAGGTGCCACTATACATTACTTTTACGGCTGAGGCGAGGAATAACTACTGCTAGGACTCACTTTTATAACCTCCAGCACCAAAAATATTAAACCCCTAGAGCCTCTTCATCACAGCTTATTTTTGCAGCAGCAGTTTTCAGGCTAAAATACAATGTGTTAAAGTACAACCAGGATGTCTACTACATTTGTAACACAGAACCATGTGTGACAAAATGACTTTGGGGGGAGGGATTTTGAAGGGAACGAAAAATATGGATGTCAAATTGGACCCAGAAGTCCTACTATGCTCTAAAATCTGATTTGTGAGACTAATGTCAAATGTATGTTCTTGTTTGGGACTTTCTATACTTTAACTTAAATTCAACTGAATATCGGTTAACGGTCAGGTGGTCAGTCACCTTGTTAGGGGAACGGGGTGCACCTGAGCTACCCTGCCCAGGTGCACCCCGTTAGGGATCAGGTACACCTGAGCTACCCTGCCCAGGTGCACCTCGTTAGGGATCGGGCACACCTGAGCTACCTTGCCCAGGTGCACCTCGTTAGGGATCGAGCACATCTGAGCTACCCTGCCCAGGTGCACCTCGTTAGGGATCGGGTACACCTGAGCTACCCTGCCCAGGTGCACCTCGTTAGGGATCAGGTACACCTGAGCTACCCTGCCCATGTGCACCTCGTTAGGGATCGGGTACACTTGAGCTACCCTGCCCATGTGCACCTCGTTAGGGATCGGGTACACCTGAGCTACCCTGCCCATGTGCACCTCGTTAGGGATCGGGTACACCTGAGCTACCCTGCCCATGTGCACCTCGTTAGGGATCGGGTACACCTGAGCTACCCTCATTTTGAATTAAATTACAGATTTCTGTTGTCCATCACTTAAAATAGTGCTGGTCTCACACTGTGAATACATGCTTCAGCAATTCAATACATCCTTATGTTGCAGAAAAAAACAGGAGATGGTTACGATGGAGCAGATGTGATGGACACACCGGGAGCCAACTGTCTCCTTCAGGAAGTATCGCCACAGGATCGGAGGTCAGCTAATTTGGGTGGCTGTCTGAGAAGCAAAACAAAACATCAAACCTCTGCCACAGGATACAGAATCTTATTTCGCCCCGATTCGTTGTCTGTACTTGGCTTCCATTGTGTCGATTCACACACGAGACAATTACATTTCTGCTTGCTTTTCAGATCTCTAGAGAATGATTTTTCGTGTGTTAATGGATAAAATCCAGCTTCAAACCACACAACTGGCCAGGGAATTGGCCTTGGAGTTGCCATGGCTTTGACCGACGGCACCGCTCCAGCGAGCCAGCTTCCACCTGTTTATGTCTGTGCCAGAAGCCCTTTTGAAGCCAGATGTAAAGACCCACCGCTTGGCTACTTTGTTCTACTTTAAATTGGGCTCATTTGGGCCCTCTTTAGATCTCATTTAATATATTCTCCTCGGCTGGATACCCAATGAACCCTCTCCCCCCCCCCCCCCCCCCCCCCCCCCCCTTCTGTATCTTTACTAAGCAGGTAGCTTGGTGGGCCAATGCAGTAATTAGAATTATGCAAATGGTCATTCTGTAAAAACAAATCTTCCAAACATCTCTGTTAACGAGGACCCCCACCTTGCTTTAAGGTGTAATGAAGTCTTTTTTTCTGTGAAAACTTGCTGAGATACGATCAGAGAGATCTATTTCATAAATAATAGTCAGTCACAGAGGATTTGGCCGAGCTTTCGTCTGAACGTGATCCAGCAGCCAGTAAACTTTGGTGGGAAATAATACTCATTAACAATAGCAAAGTCAAACTAGCTGCTATTCGCCACGTGTTGTTTCTGTATGACAGAAATACATTCAATGGGAAAAAAGGAGCTACTGTGTTCGTTCAGCATACCTGTTGGTGTGCTTTAAGAAGCATGGTGCAAGTTAATCACCCATCATTATGGTATCTAGTTACGTGTGTGTGTGTGTGTGTGTGTGTGTGTGTGTGTGTGTGTGTGTGTGTGTGTGTGTGTGTGTGTGTGGGAGAGAGAGAGAGAGAGAAGAGAGGTGTATCTAATGTAGCCCTTGAAGAGATTATGCAGCTGAATTCAGTATATATGATCACCAATCTGACATGAACCTCCATCTGCGTGCATTGCCTTAGTACTATTCAAAGCGTTTACTTAATACTATACAATTTATATTTAAAATCAAGGATGGCCGTTTTAGTGCCAAGAACCAATTCAGCATGAATATAATCGCTGTATGGTTGAAGATCAGCTAGAGGATTAAGGGGAATTCAACTGGTTCTAACCCACCCGCATCCTAGGTTAAGAGCATGTATAGAATGTTACTATATGGGGACTCATAACATCCTACGTATGATACAGCGGAGGTGAGGGTGAACACCAAATGCACGTATAGTTAATACAGTTTTCAGTTCATTTCTAACTTGTGAGATCATGATAAAAAAAAACATTTACAAAATTAAAACAACACAATAAATAAATAAATAAAACAAATGTCATCAGCCACTGATTCAATATCCAGAAAATAGATTGTCTTTCAAGCTAATTATTGAATTAAAATAAATTGGACATGCTGTTGTCTTTTCCCTTCCCTCTTCCAGCTGAATGAAGCCGAGCCCTCCGTGCTGGGACCGGGCCCAGGGAGTATTTTCGGGTGGAAGCTGATGAATATGCAGCGCACGCTCCATCCCAAGCCCTCTTCAAACATCCCCGCATTTGGAGGTGTCTAAAAGCGTCTCGTGGCCGGCAAAACATCTGACGGAGGAGTCTCGAAGCCACTGACACAAACAGAGGTGGCATTGAGCAGCGCAGCCGCTGTGTCTGCCCACTAGTGCTGTTTGTTCTCTGTCACCTCACCAGCTGTAGACATCCTCCTGCTCCACACTGGGATTCATCCAATGAGTGTGGAAATGTAACTTTGGATGTTTAATTTGAAAGTAGTCCAGCGGATATAATCGTTTCATGTCAAATTTCTATGGACTTAATATGGAGCAATACTATCAATAGCCACACTATGCTTTAATATAAGGCCTACTAGTAATAAAGGTAGGCTAGTAGGCTACACAGTAGAGAAGGAGAAGGCTAAGGGGCTAATGGAGACGGCCCATCCCTGGTCTTCCCCTACACCAAAGTCTTCATTCAGCTTGGAATGCTCCCAGAATCAGGTTTTCATGATTATTATGTTCATAACCAGCATTTCTGGCAGGACAGAGAAGAAAACCGCAAAGGAACCTGTTTCTCAAGGGCTGGATGAATAAAAATTGATTTAGTAAATTGGGGGTATAGAATGTGATTAAAAAGTATATTATATGTATTTATGACACGTCGGGAACTGTGTAATGCACAGTATAGACTACAATTGTAGAGAATTCATACACTAGCATGCTGTTCATTTAGTGTAACACGTTTCAAGCATCCATAACCTACCATTGTATAATAAAGACATACCATTATGAGTGCATTATTGGAGACAGAGAGACAACGTTTATTGAACATTTCCGCTCAATGCATCTGGGCGACTGTTACTGAAATCTAACTCTGAATCATGTTTTACTCATAGGACTTAAATAAATACATTTAAATTGAGCATACTTGTTGAGGGGTCACAGAGTTCATACAGCACAGGTCTTAAATCGAGGAAAAGGTTTTAACATTGAAACGGTTAAACAGCCCACCACGAGTGGGTTAGCATCGTAGCGACACGCCCTTCCAACATACAGCACCTGTCTGGTTGAGCAAACGCTGCTGAATTGTGTACTGTGTTCATAATAATTAGTGACATTTCAATCGACGCCTGTCTGTGAGCAAATAGTGGCAGCCATCCAATAGTTCCACCCAAATGCATGGTGCCTATTCAGCCAATTAACTAATTGTAGCCTACTTCAAATAGATGGGCGTGGTCTATTATTAACACATTAGTAATAAATCGTATTCATTTGCAATTGTGTTATACACTTGAGAAATAGATTACAAGAAAGAGGATGGTTTAACACGTCTATACCAAAACATCATTTATATTAATTATGTGGATCCAGACTTACATAACAAGGCCTAACTTGGATGATCCGAATCAAATGGGCTAAGTTGAATTTGATATTCATAATTTCATACTCTTACTAGTTTTGGCCTACAAGTTACTACGATCTAGCGTTTACGTGTGAAATTGAGGCTATGCTAATAGCAAGACTGGATTCTTTGACGAATGGATTTTGTACATGCTGAATTACCCATAGCCTTTTAGCATGGTATCAGTCGGTTTTAGTGGACCACTAACACGTATTTGAGGGTAGGATACTTATTATCATTTATACATATAATATATTAAAACATATGTATATAAAACATTGCCAGACACAGAGGTTTGGTTATTTAATTATGTTTTCGTAACATTGATAGCATTATTTAGACAGGGACATATTTTGAAGGCATGTTGTATTTTCTCGGTGCCATCTTATTGTGAGGTTAACTAACCAGTTATTTGTTTTAATTTAGAGACATTCTGCTCACTTTCAAACCCCGATCCATTGAAACTCCAGACTCCGGGACGTCGCTGGTTCCACGCCTCCTTCTCTCGCCCCCATTGTGATTCTCCGGCTCACACACTTACTAGACTTCGCAGGAGTTGGAGGAGCCAGCGATCCACACTGCTGCGACACCGGGTGGAAAGAAACACTTTAGTGATCGGTCTTGTCTAAAGGATTTCGCCGAAAGATGTTTTGTGCGCTTCGACGCTCACTAAAAGTGCTTATACTGGAAGATGCGTATTTCGGAAGAAAGTTGAAAAGTACTTTCACCTGAAGTTTTTTTTCTCACCATCGCCGCAAAAACAGCGAATTTCCAGCCAGGACTACCACTTCTGTAGCCTACCCGAGCCATCATGGCGAGCCGGGTTGTGGATAGACCCCGGCTTGTAATGTTTACCACTAACACGGCTTTTCGGAATAATCACTTTCGACTTCACCGGGACTTCATGGCTATTTTGTGGAGCGTTGTCGCAATTCTTGCAGTTGTCTGCTGTGGATACTGTAGAGCAGAGACTGAGTTTTCTATCATGGAAGAAGCACAAGTTTTAGCGGATCAAATGAAAAAGCTGTCCTCACAAGAACTTGGAGTTTTTACCATGCAGGTAAAGACAGTCAATGTTGATAGATTTTTTTTATCGCCATCGCATCTCATTTCTACTTGTAGATAGTAGCCTAACTGTTACTTAGATTCAGCGCTGGGTTAACGTCAATTTGACCAATAGCCTATTTCAAAATTTCTTAGAAAAAACATGTTAAACGTGTTCCCGAAATCATCCGAAGCATTTGATCTATTGTCAACGTTGTTTCCAGATATATGTTATTTTACCAAATATCCTCCAATGCAGCCCGTCGTGTTTGCACGCTAGGCTGCACTCTGAAATCTATGCGGATATTGACTATGTTGCAGTGCAACAACAATCACCTTGAAGTTACACCACTGCTTCTCTAGAGCATGGACCTGCTGTATTTTCCGTGTACAAGCTGGGGTCTCAAACGATACGCCAATCTCTGTATATCATTTTAAACATGTAAATTAAACGTGTGTGTGTGAGGGACACAATTAAATGCATGGGGATGGGATCCTTTGAACAACCCCGTAGCAGCTCAAGCGCTCTCCTACTTTGACGCCTTGCCTAAATTACAATAACAAACGGAATTGTTCAGTTTAGTGCAGCCTTTAGGCTCATTGATTGGCCATTAAAATGCAAAGAACTGCACCCCCCCCCCCCCCCCCCCCCCGCCCAATGAATTAGCCCTCTTTCTATTTAAGGTTAAAGGCCACTTTTTTATTTTATAATTTGAATAGTATGAGAGAAGTATGTCTAACTCTAAACAAGGTGAGTTACTCTCGTGTGTTTCGGTTGTGTATTTTAGTAAAGCAACAATATGAAGGCACCAAATGGCAGGCAGTAGTCTACACGGTGCAGTGCTGGTGTGATGTGAGAGTGGGGGTTGGGGGTGCTGCTCATAGTGCATGAACACAGAGGCATGGCAGTAGGGGGCCCCAGCTCCAAATGGCGTTTCATCTTCCACCCGGGGGCCACCTTCATCCCAGCACCGGGAGGTGGCTTTGGAAGACGTCTATGATCTTCGCCCATATCTCCCCGTTCGTCCGCGGTCACAATCGCCATGTGCGTCTCTGACTCAGCCCGCTCTCTCCGTTGCTGCCTTCGCTCCTTTTTTCTACATCTTTTTATTTTTATTTATTTGGATGACTTCTTGATGATGGACCCATTTATTTGCTTGTTCACGTCTCATTCTTGATTATTCTTGATTTCTGTGGTTGTATCTACCACTTGATGTGATCCCGTTTTAATCATTCTTCATCTGAAATCGTTTAGATGTTGTTCAAAATGTAAACAGCAAAAAAGAAGAAGAAACATCTCAGGTTTTATGGTTTTTTATTAAAAACAGGCATCTCTCGCATGTGGTATGGCGTTTTAAAACCTTACGTCAGCATTCATTATGATGAATGACGAGCGAGAATCACAAATATTGTTTTGAGCCCTTGTTCTCTGTAGTGGCTACGACCAAGAATATGGGACCCATCAACGGTTCCCACACAGTCCTGGCCACCACTTTGTTTTGAAGCCGTTGGTGGCTCCCCACGAGTCGAACACCTTGGTGCAGTTTGTGGTACTCTTGCAAAGTTCTTTGTGGAAGGCCTTCCTTAATACTTGAACAAACAAAGGGGGTACTTGTGTCAAAGAGGTGTGCATATGAAGTACCAAGCCACCACGACCACACCACGCCCCCCTCGTTGTCCTACATGTTGCCAGAGTGGCCCGTATAGCCTGTAGCCAGGGGGAAGATAATGAGGCAAGATATTCAAAGTGGTCGGCCATTGAGTATCAAGTATGTTAATTCTAAAGGTGTCCACTCACTGGGAGCCGTTGAATGTGGGCACAACCATGGTCTCCATGACTTCATAGCAGATCATAGCAGAAAAGGGTGAATTCATTAATATATTGGTAGCGCTGCCATACGTGGTCACCATCTGTTGAATGGGAGGTCAGTGCACGGTATAGTAGTATAATGGTAGTAGCAGAAAGGGCCTTCTAAGTTGGCTTTATTTGACACTGTATAATTGTTGTTCACGATCCACATGCGACACAAAATGCCACACAGTGGGGTTTTTTGTGTACATACTTTCGAAAAGAAAAATAATGAAAGTATTTGTCATTAACATCTGCAAACGAAAAGCAGCAGCTGTCTTCCTTTTGGTCTTATGATTTTATTTGTTTGCTTTCCTCTTCTTCTAGTAAAACGCAGTATAGCAAGATTTCTATAAACAAATCTAGTAAAAGAAGAGAAGAAAACATCTCTGCATCTGCCCAGGAAAACACATGTTGGAATATGTTGTTCCTCTCTGCAGTGTTGACCCCAGAGCTGGTGCTCAGATGTGGGCAGAGAAGTGTTTAGCAGGTGTGTCAATTTTAGTTCAGTCTCTTCCTCTCCCTGGGCAAGAACCCAGAGGGCCAGGATGTTTTACTTTTTCAAAGTCTTGGCCCTCGACAGGCTGGCTCCAATTTGTACCAGCTAATACAGA
Source organism: Lota lota (assembly GCA_026745465.1). Classification (NCBI taxonomy): domain Eukaryota; kingdom Metazoa; phylum Chordata; class Actinopteri; order Gadiformes; family Lotidae; genus Lota; species Lota lota. The sequence goes on along the minus strand of JACYXH010000469.1, from coordinate 3,735,838 downwards.
GTTGGTCAACTATTCCAGGGTAGGAACCCTCCTTTGCTCTGTGTTTAACCCTATTGTTGTTGTAGTGTAGTTTTAAGCAAATCCAACTTGTTTCAAGGTACAAGTATGCTGTCTTGATTCCTGATGACAAACACAAAATTAGTTAGGGATAACCGTAACCACTGGTTACTGATTTAGTGTAGTTGAATAAAAGTGTAGTTTAGTGTAGATTTGGTTTTGTAATTGGACACTTTTTTATAACAATCTTCAAAAAGCGATTGGAAAAAAGATTTGTCATGGACAAATGGAAAGTGCCCTCTTTGATATGACACGTTTAATGGTAACGTCTTAAATGCTTGCATGGATGGATGGATGCATTTACAAGGTATCATTGATGCAGCCGTGATATTAAAATTACTTTCCCCTCCGATTGGCTGATTATTTACACAGGTAATGTCTCTAAGTTTGTTTAAAGCAACCCCAATCCACTGCTCTTTCGTCTGAGAAGTGGTGCTTGTAACTAGAGGAAGAGCCATGCGGTCGGGCGTTGCAGACTCCCTCGTCCCGTAATATCCCCGGCCCCTTAATTGAAAATGTATAGTAATTTATGTGTGCGTGCGTGTGTGTATATTTGGAAAGGGCTGTGTGTAGGAAAGGGGAGGGGGAGGGGAAGGGAAGGCAGCCCCTGGCCCCATCATTAGCCAGTGATTTTGAGGGTTGGGTTGGGTCCAATCTCAACACCCTGGTTGAGAGGGGATCACTAAGCCCCTCTCTCTCCTGTGATATTTTCCGTCCAAACACGTTTGGTCAGACCTGTTCTACATGTCTGTCACAGGGTATTTTTCCCTCCATTTGCATAGTTTACATTTTCATTACCCTCCCAGTGTACACTTGCGCGTTGCTAAGCCCTTGCCTTTTTTTTCTTTTCTTTTGTCCATGTATTTTATGCCTGCCTTCTTCTACCTTCCTGAATATTCCTCAACGAGCCCCCGACTGTGTTATTTTGTGCTGAAACAATTAGGGTAAATTAATCTTTTACTCAATAAACTGCAAATGGGTTGATTGTGAATTTGATCAACTGTGAATCGTTTCAGTATTTTATCATCTACAAATACCACATATTTGCTGCTTATCGCTTCAGAAATGCAAATATTTGGTTACATTTCTCTATTTCAGATTATAAAATGAATACTTTAGTTTTCTCTTGGCTGCTCATCAGAGATGAAAAACACAAGCAAATGCAACCTTCATCACTTTGGGCTTTTTTACATTTACAAATGATCAATTGTTTAATCAAAACAAAAAATGCATAGATTAATAGGTTTAGTTGCTTCCCCAAGTATTATTACTTGGTTCTCTTCTTTCCATTGCAAGATGGGCTCGTGGGTCCTAGGTATGTACAAAGACATTAGAGTTCCTGCAATGTTCTCCGTAGCTGAACTTCAAAGCCTGTGAGCTTCCCTCTGCATTCCCTGCACAGTCGTGATTACCACCACTGTCCTGTCAGGCCCGCCAGGCCCATCTCTACACATGAAAACCTGGTTTTATTCCTCATCCCCCTCACTCCATGGTTATTTTTCTCTGTATTGTTTTGTCTGTTTTCATCTCAGTCTCAGTTTTGTGATGGCTGTGTTTAGATAGTTAAGTTTGTAATGGCCTTACTTCCTAAATGTGACCCTTCTTTTTCTGTTTATTTGTAGTAATTAATCAGTCACTACTAACGCATCTGGTGTTTAACTACTCTTTAAAGGCCAAGTATAACAGTTGGTCATCTGTTGCCCATTATCTCTTTGAGAATGCACCACTACAGAATCATGGAAATACCTTGATGATTTAACAGGCAGACAAACCTTTTTATAGTCATGCTTGGAGGTGAATTGCTTGTGTTGTCCTCATTAATATGTGCATGTCTGATACATGAGGCTAGCTTTGGAAGTTGTGAGGTGGCCTCTCTTTGTTCTATTCAGCCCGCCCCATACCCGTTGCTTCAACGTACCTGAGTTACAGATCTGACCTAGATTGAGTGAGCACAGTCATACCACAAAGACCATCTGGACACATCATGGATTTGGAGAGTAAAAAAAGATGGGGGTTGAGGGATGGAGAAAGGGTTTGGGGGTTTAACCACCGGCTTATTAAAAACTAAGCCTACAACGAGCATACCCTCTTTTGTACCGACGGTGTATTGAAAACGCTGGTATAGATCGAAACCTCTCCCAGTGTAGCGTGGAAATGGCCTTAAGCTATATGTCCCCATTTCAAATGGCCACCAGAATATGGGAAGCCAGACATTTTGAAACAATTGAGCTATTTTCCCTTCGTTTACATGTGCTTGTCTGTGCCACAGGTGCTATGCATTAGCCGCTTTTGTGCGATTGCAGAACTGTTCTTCTTTCTCAGTCCGGCCATAAATCTCTGTTTGGTTTATGAGTCCTTGGATGCTTCGCTGAAATCCTTCTGTTTCTCTTCCATTTAAAATACTGTTTCTTTCTTTTTTTTTTACTTTCTCTTTTCTCGTACTAAATCTTCTTCAGCTCTGTTCTGCACCAGAAAATGTACATAAAACACGGTTTCTGACGTTTTATAAGTATGAGATTCCTCCAGGCTGGCTCACATACTTGACTACTACCTTTCAGCACTCTAGAGCACAATGGTCTTTGTGACCTGGTGCAGTAGCTAGGCCAAATATGCACTCCCCATGCAGGAGAACAAAGCACTGGCCCCACGTTGTCATTACATTGTTGGGGTCTTTCACTGGCCTCCAGCAATCTTACGCCCAGGGCAACCCCATGAATCAGTTTCAATACCCAACTGCTGGGCTACTTGTGGTTGCCAAGAACAGAACCATCAATTATTTTATTGCTGTAACAACTGTAAATATAGTTATCTTTGCAGTTTTTCCCTTGATATTCTTAGTCACTGTAATGTTGAGTTTTGGGGCCATTCTAGTTGCCATGATGCGCCGTTGGTGATGTGCGCAGACAGTCCACACAATGGCACTTATAGTAGCCGTAACATTGGTGTGGACAAGTAGTTTGCGTGCATTGGGTGTCCTGAAAGAAGAATCTGTAGAGAAAGGTGTGCTTGGGCCTGGCCTGTTCTCTTGACAAAACGTCTTTTATTTATTTACATCCAATCATGTTGTTTGGTTTTTTGGTCAGTCTAGTAGTACCTATCACTTGTCTCGACTGTGGTCAATCCAGAGCAGAAGGCTGATGTTCTTCTCCAGCAGCTGTTGTGGTTGAAATCGGTGGGTGAAGCATTCGCCAAATCACTTGGGTCTATCTGACTGTTTGTCTTTTCAGGCCTCTTGCCCACATTTTTCAGATAAAGACGGCCGCACAAATTTGGTTTGTTCTAACAGAAGCACCCGTTTGTTATTTCTTCCCCCCTTTTTAGCTCTTTGGTTTTACTCAAACTAGTTCTTAAATGTGCCTGTATCTCTGGCCAACCTGTGCCTGAGATGCAATGAAGAGGGAATATTGCTTTTGGATCCCATCTAAACAAACGGTACAGCTGAAGTGACATTCCACAAGATTGTACAAATGTTTTCACTACAAAGTTCAGTTATTTTTGTTAACAGTAACGTGAGGCATAGAGAAAGAAAAACATTGCTGCGTAGCAAAAGGACAACAAGGTTCTTGTCATCACAGATGGTTAAACAGATAGACAAGATGGACCAAACATCATTTCAGACTAAACATCATTTCAGTGTCTTCTGGAATGCTAATTTCTAGGTATTTTCAGGAACTCTGCTATGCTAAAAGACTGCAATGCCACCCTTGCTTCTCAATTATCACATGGTGATCTCTTTCCTCCTGTGTGCATTGTAAATAGGACTGGAACAGCTAATCTGTCCATCTTCTTTTTCAGTGCCTTCCCCCTCCCTCTTATGCAGAAGTAATTAGCAGGCTGTACTTCATCAACTCATTCTCCTTCATTTTCTTCATTTACCCCTCATTCTCCCTTCGTCGCCCTCTCCCAATCCATGCCCTCTCCTTTTTTTTGTCTCCATTCTTTCCCATTTCTTTTTTTAGACCTAATTCTGTTGTGTTGGGGGGGGGGGGGGGGGGAGTGAGGGAGCTAGAGAGGGACAGAATGGGGGGCCAACATGACTGACCTGGCAGTGAGCACAAGGGAACTCTCCGCCCCCTCTGGCCAACCTCTAAAGTTAAGCTGGCCCTTTCACCCTCCACATTGGACAAGCCTCACAAATGAAGTCCCTTTCTAAAGGGAGGTGGACGGGGGGGAGTTAAGTATAGTCGGAGGAGAACCGTGAATGCCCCCACTAACAGACTATTTATCCTACCCCCCTGTCCCACTCTGAAGTGTGTGTGCGTGCATGCGTGCGTGCACATGGACAGACTCACAAACAACGTGAGGAGGCTTTGCATTCTCAATGAGGAGAGAGTTGGACTCCCTGCTGTGAGGTGAAAGACCCCCACCCCCCTCTGTCTTTCTCTCTCTTTTAATGCATGTTCTGAATTTTACCTAGACTCAGTTGTTTGTGTCTTTATATGCATAACAGGTGTGTGTGTGTGTGTGTGTGTGTGTGTGTGTGTGTGTGTGTGTGTGTGTGTGTGTGTGTGTGTGTGTGTGTGTGTGTGTGTGTGTGTGTGTGTGTGTGTGTGTGTGTGTGTGTGTGTGTGTTGCTCTCTGATGATTGGAGATCAATTGATTCTGCTTCACAAGGCTGCACCCTTGCTGGTGTCAGGAGGTTACTGAGGTCAACTCAGGTCAACTTTTCACCTCACAGCCATTCATAAATATTAATGCTACCAGCACATCCAAAAGTCGTTCATAGAAAACTGTTGCCAACACGTTTCACTTATTTTCTAGAGAAAATATAGGAAGGAAAAAATCTAAGAATATAATTGTCCTCCAAATGGCATATAGTGTTGATATAATGTTACTTTATTGTGATTAATCATAGCCAGAACAAGAAATTTGGAAATTAACCAACGCATGCCTTATGTGAAAACAGAAGGTTGTTGGAAGCAAAACAGTGATCTAATACCTGACCTGTATAAAGGTCAGGTTTTAGATAACTGCGGTGTTGCCCGAGGGAATGTTTGTCAAGAAAATGGCAGACGTTGACTCTCTGAGGAGTGTAGTGACTTGAAATGAAAGCAGAAGCCAAGTGTGAATGTTTACAGATGTTGGTTGTTCAAAGAATGATTGATTAGAACTTGGGTAATGACTCCTTATTGCTCAGTTAGGTAAAGAGGTGAGGAAAATGATACCTTTTTAGGAAATGTATGCCGTTTGTGTGTATATAAAATCTGGTAAATGTTCTTGGCTTTGTCCAATTGTTTTAAACGTTTTCTGTGATCTTCATCACAGTAATCCATTCCATTTTGTCACGGTTATTCAAATAATAGCAATATTTACAAAAAACAGGTGTTAAGTCCTATGTTTTAGCCAATCTCTGCCAACCAGTTTGTAAAAGTTCCACTCGAACTCAGGTGCCGTTATTTTTTATTTTTTATTTTTTTACTTCAAAGTGCCTTTCCGGCTGCACTTATTGCCTCAGAATGTTTTTCTGAACTAGGATGTAAGCAATTAAATCCACAATTTGTATGTACACTTGACCTTCGCTATAATGCGCATCGATGTAACGCAACCTCCACTATAACGTGGCGCTTGCTTGGACCCCAATTGTAGGGACCCCAATGACCGCGTTATGCTAAAGCATAAGTGTATTTCACATTTCAGAAACATAAAATAATGTTTTGGTACCAGGGCGCTGGACTAAATCAATAATATGTAATGTAAATCCTTCACATTTCTAAATCAGCGCAGTGCCCTTTACAAACAAGCTATAGAATGCCATTGAAGGCAGTTTCTTTGGATGCCTAATAATGATGGGATACAAAAAATAACGGTAAGGCTCTCTCCCCCTATTCGGTTCTGTCAAATCTGACTCCATGCTGTGAACGTGTCCCTCTGTGGCTTTGGTCTTCCTACCACCGAAGAGATGCCGCTTCGAACTTTGAACCCTTCATGTAGGACTGCTGGTCTGCTGATGCTGCGCCACGGTTTATTAGGCGATGGAAGGAAGGGTGTACTGTGTGTACGGCAGAGGTTGCCCATTAGGACGCAGTGAGGTAGCGAACGATTTGAGGATAAGAAGGATACAATCACACACACAAAAAAAAAGAAACACAACCTCACACAACCTCTTTTTACCTCACGCTTTTCTTTCACTTTTTTCTTGACGCTTACTTTTAACAGAATGCCAGGGACTGAACCACACGATCGCATACTGAAATGCTTTTAAATGTATGTGAACACACACACACACACACACACACACACACACACACACACACACACACACACACACACACACACACACACACACACACACACACACACACACACACACACACACACACACACACACACACACACACACACCCTTTCTGCCTGTCTCCCTTGCAGCGCTAGATGGAGCGACTGCAGCTGTGTTTAGCTATCAGTGTCTCCCAGGCCGAGGTGTCTGAGAGGCTGCCAAACGGCCTGCTCATTTAATCCAGTCTGACTCTGGAGGACGTAATGGAATACCAACGTACAGGACAGCCAAATGGATCCTGTGTGTTTTAACATCACAACGAGCCCTGGGTCCACACCGCCCGGCCTCTCGGTGGAATAAGACCTCATTGGTGCTCGTTGTGGATGTGGAAAGTATCCGTTGGCCAAAAGAAGCTAAATGCAAAACCTGCTTCTAGATTCTGTTAAGAAAAAGAAAAAAAAACGATGTTCTATGTTCAGTTAAAAACCTGGCATATTTTTACGTTTCATGTACGAACGTGTTGGTACGTGGGTTCTCACAATTTTATGTTGTCCACCCGTTTAAGCGGAGGTGATTATTATGGTACGTGGTTTCCATAGCACCCACGTGTTGTTTATATGGACAGGTTCTGCCTCGACACAGAAACAATGACTCAAAGGAACCGCAACAGAGCGGAACCTATTTAGACAGGACAGGTGCAATGGTTGAGGCATGTTTTCATTGGTACTTTTGCTTTTTGGAAAGTGTCATCATAATCACCGGCTCGAGGGCCCGGATAAAAGTCTGTTCACGATTAGTGCTACCCTTGTATGTCCATTTCTATTGGAATTAGCCCTGCTTTGGTCTTCAGTCTGTTGTCTCCTATATGATCCCATTATAGGATATTGTCTGTCAATGTCCTTTTTAGAGCAAAACGCCCTAGGCTTGCAGGATTAAAGATTGAAGAAGGAGCAACGTAACTCTCTTTAGTTTTCCGTTCTCTAGCCTTTCACCGTAAACATTTTATTGGATTCAGCCATTTTGTTCTCCCACGCAAATGATAAACAAGCAGGTGGCTCACCCAGGCATGGCCGCTGCTCTGTTTGATTTCCATGCCGGCATATGTGCGAGCCGAGCCGTCGGATTAACAAGCGCGTACAACAAAAGCGCCAACATGCTAGTTATGCTGTAAATATGTCCTGGGATGGGAGCCGTGCCAAATGGAGGTAGTAGCTCCTCGGCAGCTTGGATAAAGGAGTCCATACAGCTGTCAGGGGAACGGCGTTGGCCCATATTTGAAGGAAGCCGGTCTTTCTCATCCGCTCATAGGGCTGCATTGGCAAGCATCCCAGATAGTAAAAATGGAGCACCGTGCCATTAAAAACAATAAACAACCTTGACTGGAACAACAAGAATACATGTGGTCTATTGCGAGTGTGTGCTGTCTCTTTAATGGATGTGTGTGTATGCAGCATGTGAATACCGCAGTTGAAGACGGCTTCTGAAAAATTATTTTAAACCTAATTCATAGTTGCTGTGCGTAAACCAAAAATGAGATAATTCCGTACCTCGCGCACGGCCCATACCAAGGTTTGTTGCATGTCATGCACTTTTCAACATTTTGAAGCTATGCAAGAAGATTGCACGAACTGCACGTCCACGGTAGTGTTACAGCAAAACGGTGACTATTGACGCCATGGTTGTTCGTGGACTTTCTGCTCACTTCACGAACGGTGCATCACAGCAACTATAAATTCCGCCTTTCTCTGCCATCAACCCTATACTGAGATCTGTTGTTGGATTCAGGTGGACTGTTTGTTTTTGCAATCGCGTGTGCGTGTGCAGGTGGATGGCTGTCGCCGTGTGTGGTTTCTCATGTCCATGGCATGTGCACTGCACATGTCCACGAAAAAAGAGGTGTATGCGCCTGCTTGTGTTTTTAACGACGTCACGTTTGAGGAGTTTGTGTTGAGCGCTATAGCAGAATAGCCATATGGTGGACACCTTGCTTTGAGCATAACTGTCGCACGTCCCCTGCATTGATGTTAACTAAATGAAAACATTGGCGTACTGCCTCTATTCTCTCTCTCCCTCTGGCATCCTGTCCCATTTCTCTCTTCCGCATATCCGCTCATCATTTGCATGTCAGAAAACTTTGGAGATGTCTGTGGGGATAGATGTATTGTTTATTATCCTTCCCCTGCATCGGTCTCTTAAACTCGCAGCCTATTTTTAGCGCTTTTCATTTTTCTTACGCCAACTCTCTCTGAGAACACACACTTTTGTGTTACAGTGATGGCTGAAGTAGAATCTGCAAGGATTCGGGTGAGGTTTTGGACCGCACAATCACTAAAGAAACCTTGCAGATTAAGACACCCTTCATCTTCCTTTCGGCTTGCTGGGCTCATCACAAATGTGTGTTTTTTTTGTCAGTGTTCTAGAGAAATTGGCGTTCTCTACAAACCTTTCTGAAGGCTTTCAGCATTTCTAGATGCACGCATCTTGTTAATTGGGTTTGCACATCCCTGATAAGGGCATGTGTGGAAGAGAATATTTCAGCGACTTCACAATCTCAGTTCTCTCACACAAACATAAAAGCTGAAGTCAATTTGTGTTAAGAACTCCGCCCCCACCCATCTCCTCTCACCTCCACGCCTTGTTGTTTTCTCTCGTGTACATCTGCTCAGCAATGTGTGTGTGTGTGTGTGTGTGTGTGTTCTAACCGTGTCTGTTTTTCTTTACCTTGGCATTGTAGTATCCTGCCACATGCAAGCGCCGATACTCGTAAACCTTTTTCTTCAAAGCAATAATTCATTAGCAGGAGTGTGTGTGTGTGTGTTGTCTTACTTCAACCCATGCTTTCCTGTTTGGATGTGGCATCATTTATTTTGTATTATTCCTGTTTGAAATTGTCAGCTCTCTCCATGTCTCTCTCCATGTGTGTGTGTGCGTGTGTCTCCCCGACGTGCGTTTCCTTGGTTTTCCCAGTCATGAACTGCTGTTTTTCTTCCTCACCACAGTCACCACACTCTCCCTCAGCACCATGGCTAGCCAACACAAATCCTACACACATACACAGGAATCTATATTTAAATATGTATTTATATGAACGATTCTGCATTTGTCCGACATGTTGTCGAAATGTTAAATCGAATTCATTTTAGAGAGCACTTTGGCGTGTTAACATTCAACAACATTTGATGCTGCTGGCTTGGTCAATACATTATTCATCAGAATTTCCATAAGGTGTGGACAGTAAAAGCTCAAACCGCAACCATCAATACCAAGGTATTGGATGTATAGAAATATACCTCGTGAATGGTTTACAAGTGAAAACAGGATGGCTCGACCCCTGGGATGCATATCGGGGAAACAAAATGTCTCGGGCAGCCAATAGGAAACTAAACAACTGCCATAGTATTTTTCCTCCAAGTTTTCTTCTAATTATATAAAAAGATTGCTGGCCTTCCTGGTTGAGCTTGGCAGAAGTAAGCCCTAATCAGATCCTACTCAGTATCTTGTAACTCCGTCCTCGGTCTCCTTTTTAAAGGCACCATGTAGCTGCGCTGGGAAGACATGCAGCAGAACAAAGCTCTATATAAAGGGCCCTTACAACAGTGGCCAGACGTGATGTCACAGAAACCTGAGGAGGAGTGTGAGGAAGACCACCCCAGAATAGCTCATCCCCGACACACTCTGTCTCTGTCTTGCCCTGTCTTTCTCACTCTTTCTCTTGGTCTCTTGGCTTTGACCAACAAAACAGACTTTTAGAACACAGGTTGTTTCGTTTGTGTTTTGCTTTTAAACATGTTCTCATGGACATCATGCAAAAGAGACTAGAATTCAAGATTCCCCTTTTTGTGTATGAAGGCAGTTGTCAGTAACCGCTTTAGACTATATTCTCTCCTTGTTATCCCTTCTCAAATTCACTGTCTACTTTTTGACACTGACCTATAAGTCCAGGGAAAGGGCAGTAAATGAGTTTACAGCTTAGCCGGGGGGTCCCACCATGCTGTGACTTGGACTTGTGGTGCCACTGGGCTAATGCTAAGTGCTAAACTACCTAAACTAACATTGTTGTTGTGATGTTGTTTGTTAACATCAGACGCAATGGTCTCATCTCTTGTCTTTAATTCATATCCTCAGCTCATCAGTATGCAAAAGTTTAGCTTCACGCGCCGCGTAGCCTCAAACACGTTTCATAACGCCAATCTTTGCTTTAGCTTACCTAAAATCACATGGGCACACGATTGGTAATGGCGCCGGCGTGTTTTGAGGTAAAGGGAAAACCATAAGCAGCCCAAAGTTAATAGCACAGAATCTTCTAATTACGTCTCATTCCCGAGTTGAACCAATTTACCCAAGTCTGGGAGGTTTTGTGTTTTGTCTTACTCCTCATAGATTGGAGTAATGGAAGCGCTCAGGTATGTGGCTTTGATCTGCCCGTGGAGCGCTTTCACCCCGACTCCACTTTAACAACCAGTTGTTATTCCCAGAATGCACCGAGGGGGCTAGCACTTCTGCCGCCATGCCGCATACTTTACGCTCCTGAATGATAAACCTTTGACACTGTTTGATTTTTCTTTTCTTCAAGTCAACATATAGCCCACTGACTTGCTCAAAACAGCGATGCGGTGCATCCTGAGGTTCTGTTTTCAATAAGTTCTGGATCATTAGTGGGGGGCGGTCGGGCGAGCACCCCAGTTTAATGACTTCACTGCTTCGTCATCAAAGTCCAATTCTATTCTATCCACTCTGTGCCCACACCCATATGTTGTGCCAATAATCATGGCTACACATTTGTATAAATTACACTTTGTTATACAATATCCATACACATCACAATGTATGTAATGAATTAAAAAAAATATATATTTAGGATTCCAAGTGAGGTGCGCTAAATCTAGGTAGACCCATGTTGTGTTTTGTTTAGATCATATTGTCTCATCATACATTAAAACAATGTGTCCTAATCTGACAATATTGGCCATCTTGTGGATGACCAAAAAAAACTACAAAAATATGAATCCAGTTATCATGAGCCATGATTGGTAATACATCGTTTTAATGAGTAAATTATCCTAAAAGATGCGTAGACTATGTCCCCAGCAAGACAGACACCAGTAGGCTAGCCAGCAAGTTAGCCAGTCAGTAAACCGGACAGAAGTGTGTTAAGATAGTCCTGGTTAATGCATCACAGTATCTGTCACTCATTCTCTCCATCTTATATATGTGCATTGATGCTTATTTCTAATATACTTTCTTGCTTTCCACAATCACTACATGCTACCTTTCATCTACACCATTCCAGCTTACTCTCTTTACTCTGTTCCCAGACAATTACAATTATAGGGATGCACCCTAGATACACCCAAATGAGACTGAAGCTATTCAAACCGCTCTGTGTATCCCCTCGCCTGGGGGGAGTGAAGTTCGGTTTCCTGCCATATTGTGCCTAGTGCATAAAGCCCTCAAGCATAAATGTAGTGGTTTATTCACTTGCTTTGCTTACTTCCTTTCCTAAATATATGCTACCACTACTCTGTGCCCACGTCATTTAGCATTTTACAATATAAAGGTTTCTATGTGCTACTTTTCAAGACTAATCACATCAACACTAATGTGAAGCAACGAGACCTTGAAATGTTGCGGCAAGGCCTGCATTCACTTAATCTACCATCCATAAGGTGTGGTTTAAAAAACACATCGCAGTATGTGCAACTTAAATTTTCTCTGTTTGTTTCACTGGGACCAACCAACCACGGGCTCAGGTTGTGTAACTTGTCTGTGATCGGTTTTAGTGCCTTATGTGTCCGAGTTTAAAGTAAGTGAAGAATGATTAGTTTTTCTCCTGCTTTTATTTAAAACTGAATCTGTCTAGCCTCTACGCTTCTGTTTGGGAGAAAATTGTATTGTAGTTGGAGTCAATGTTGTTTCTCTATCATCAGCTTTGTTTCATCTTCCTCTATTAGCTATTTTCCTCCAGTCTGTACTTCAAACCCTCCTGGTCCCATCTCTGTCCAACCCACCACTTAAAACCCTAACCCCTTCCCCTCTTCTCTCCCCCTCTATCTCCCTTTTTCTCCTCTCTCCATCTTTGCGTAGCACATGTGGAAAGCATTATATCCTGTCTGATGGAGAGGGAGCGCAAACATCCCGAGGGTGCATCTCTCTCTCTCTCTCTCTCTCTCTCTCTCTCTCTCTCTCTCTCTCTCTCTCTCTCTCTCTCTCTCTCTCTCTCTCTCTCTCTCTCTCTCTCTCTCTCTCAAAAATAAGTTTTGTTATTTCAGAACGACAGCACCCTCTATTCCACATGGGGCCCCTTTCTGTGTGTGTGATGGCCTAAAGGGAGGGGACAGAATGAAAGAGTGCCCAGTCAGAGTTCACCAAAGTGTACCCACCCAACACCACCTCCTTGCTTTTCCGGTCTGGAACAGGATGGGCTATCTGAGACTGACACCGCACGTGTCACACTGGAGCAAAAACGAGACGGTTGTAGTCTTCTGCAATGGGTCTGTCTGCTGTGACCTGCTATACATTTCTAGAGATGGTTGCGAAATACACTGAGAATTTTCTGTTTCTGTGCTTGTTGAATGTTTGCATAACTGAGTGGTTTCAGATTCTGACCTATTTGGAAATGGTAATTCTTTGCAATCTTCTTCGGCCCCATCCCAAAAGTAAAGTGGAGTCGTTATGGCTGTCAAAGGCTTGACGGGAGCCCGCTAACGAGGCAGCTCTTTATTTGGGGATGCTGGTAGTTTAACAGACATGGCCGCCTGATGCAGTTTGAATCACAGGAGAAGAAGAAATACCACCATCTCCAAGAGAGGGAAACAAAAGTCAAACCTGTTGTTGTATGGTTGCCATTTTAAGTTTTTCCACATTGAAAAGCAATTATATGTGGTCAGTGCTATAGAGGCCTATTTTTTTTATGTATATGGGGCCTTGAAAATGGGTTGACGTTGTGTAGACTCTCCCAATGCCATAAAACTGGTTCCCCTAGTATAACTGGTATAAAACAGGTTCCTATTTTCTTATTGTTGTCTGACCTCTATTAAATAACTCCTATCATTAGTTGTACATTATTATTGGGAAAAATGCATTAGTTGGCAATACACCAATCGTTCTTATTCAATGTGACCAGCGGTCATAGTTGCACAAAAACATCCTGGTTTAGAATTTAGAGTGCTCCCACTTCTTTTTTAATCAATTTGAAGCCATGGCCGGATTTTGACCATGAATTGGAACCGGTCAAGCAATTTTCACCTTCACCAAAAGTCCTCCACAACTCCTTGTGTATTGAACTAGTCTCGCTAATGTTAAAAGAAAAATCACTCATGACGTTCTGGCGTACAGATTGACATTAAAAGAAGAAATACAGCCAGGCGCAAAGGAACGAACGCACACTCAAACACGAATGTACACACGCACGCATGCACACACACACACACACACACACACACACACACACACACACACACACACACACACACACACACACACACACACACACACACACACACACACACACACACACACACACACACACACACACACACACACACTGTGCCGAGGATTGAGTCGGTTTGTCTGCCAGTTAAATGAATCAAATGAAATTGACCCTCAGGAGCTCCTTAAATGAGGCAGAGAGCCATTGGTAGATACAGACCCACTCACTTAATTAGCCAGCGATGCACTTGCATGAATGCAACGGAGACTCTCAATTAGATTAGCTTTAGCTTTCTAGCAGGTTGCTCATGTGCCGTTCTGGTCCAGTCAGGCCCAGAATCCCAATGCTGTGTTTATTTATATCAGAAAAAATATAAAAGAAAAATACGTTATTCTCATCATGTAGCTATAGTCACAGCTGTAAAGGTTTCTTTACTTCACATGTATGGACAATTTAAGAGTTCAAAGGGTGGGAATTAGGGATGGCGTTTAGAGGCTTAATAGGATGTGGGGTTTTCTCACACATCCCAATCACCTCAAAATAAAACATTGTTTTGGAAAGGATATGGAATTCATTTAAGGTTTAAAAAGAGTTTCTTTGCTTTTACTGAAGACAAACCTTTTTGAACAATTCTCAATTTCCCTCGTCGTCTCCCTCCCTTTCCATCTTCCTAGCCTACTCGTTGCTTAGCTCTCGCTCTGTCTCTCTTTATCTCTCTCGCCCCCCGGCACAAATGCGGCCTGACTCTGCTTTGTCATCATCAGAAAAACATGGGGAAGGTTGAGTTGACACAACAGTCTTTGCAACACACACACACACACACATACACGCACTCACTTAAACACACACACGAGAGGAACAAGTTGCCCAACTACAACTACTCCCCCTGCATTCATCATTTCGATTGATTGCTGTACCACCCTCTCTCTGTCACATACGCAAACTGCATGATACACAATAGGCTTGTAAGCTATCATTACACACAGATATATAGCAGCTTGTACATACAGATTCCCCACTCTTTAGCATATTTGCCACCCCCGTCTCTTGTTCAAGGGCCCTTTGTTCACAGATAAACCTGGGACCAGCCACTGCTCAGCAGACCCTAAATGTGTGTGTGTGTGTGCGAGCGCATGTGTATCCTTGCCTGCACTCCCACATGTGTTATGTATGCAGATGCTCTCCATTCGGATCCCAAAATCACCATGGCTCACAGGGCTACCTGGGCCTTTGAAGATGGTTGAATTGTTAATAGGCTTATTTTCTCTTTCCTCCAACCGCTGGCTGCACACCACTCAACCTCATCTACTTTCTCTTTCCAGCCTCCTCATTCAGTCGCTCTCTTCCTAATTTGTCCTTCCCTATTCCCTCCTCCCATCTTTGTTTCCCTTTAACCCCTCTAGACACTCACAATTGCAGGCATTGCCATAAACACACACACACACACACACACACACACACACACACACACACACACGGGGAGGACGTTGTGCATCTCATTCTGGGGGCTAGCGCGTTGTTGGCCATCAGTCTGGATTTACTTCATTGTCCGGGGCCGAAGTAGGGACTCGGTTTAAAAAAGGGACAAGAGCCTCTTGGGGATGTTCTTAACCATGCTCTCCAATGAGCCAGACTCAAGAGACCAGAAGAATGCGGGCCCAGTTAATTGGTGACCATGTCCAAGACCACTCAAGTGTTTGGTTTGGTTTGAAGGATTCCTTGTGTATGTAGGAGGATTCCGTGTGTTTTCTTTTGCCCTCTACATTTTGGAAAATGGTTATTTCTAAAACGTTACACTGTTTTAAAGTGTCTTTCTCCAATATACTTGTAAGCTGGAGCTGGAATTTCCATTAGCCTGCACAAATAGTCAAAGTCATACCTACCTGTTCATCAGCTGTAATGATTGGATCACTTTTGTGTCCATTGCTTGACCAGAACGGGGCGTTAAAGTGAAAGCTTTGTTAAATTTCCCCCCGTAGAAATCTCAGATGATTTACCACCAACACACACCCATAAAAGTACTAAGGTAAATGTGAGGCACAATACAGACCATTTACAGAGCTACAACGATTCAACCTAACACCCGATTGAAAGGAAACAACCTCCGGCTTGGTTCTTATCAGCCACACGGTGAGGGATATTTAGCGGGCGGTCGACCATTCCTGTGAACCACTCATCTGTGGTCAGGATTAACCCTGAGGTGCACGGATTTAATAACCGGCCTAATGGTAGGAAACCCCAGTGCCCTACAACACGAGGGCTCTGTCTGCATTCCTTCAAGCTCTGTGGACACAGCTGCCCCTTTGGCTGAGGCTCTCATGTCTTTTGTAGCGTCAAACAATATGGTTGTTAGTGCTTTATTAATCTCGGATACAGCAGTCCTTCTATATAGCAGAACTTATGGGGGGAGACGGCGCAGAGCCCGGGCCAGAAACCAGAAACTGCAAGGGGTGGAGTTATGCCTTGTTTTCTGTTTCGTTAAGGAAGATAAACTAATTTGCGTGAGTGGAAGAAGAGGGCATTTATAAGTGATTTTCTGCAGTGGCCAGGGTGTTGATTTGAACCTTACAGCCAGTACAGACAGTTTACTAGTGCTAGCAGAGTTTTTGTTCGCTGTGAATAGCCAATAACGTGCTCACAGATCTCCGCCTCCAGCAACATGATTGGGCGAAACAAATATAAAGGTAAAAAAAGTTAAATGCACTGTTCACCCAGATTTGAGCTCATCTGTCCTCAGACTTTAGATATAAGTCTGATTGTGAGACTAGTGCGATATTAATATCAGACATAGAATGATACATCTGTTTCAGGAAAGTTCTTAGGTTGTAAGATCTATATTAATGTCCACCATTCAATGATGTATTCATTTCAAGATCTTTTTGAGTTGAAATCCACTTAATTTTGGATTCTTCATTCATGCGCTATACAAAGCACAAGGCAAATTTGTACACTTATAACAGTAAATATTGGGATTAGAGCCACGTTTTGAACAACAGTAGTAGAACCAGTTACCCGTTGGGGATTGAGGGACACAGGTCGTCATCTGCTTCCTGTTAAGGGTGGTGGTTTAGATGCTGAGGAAATGGGAAGGAACGCGCTGAGTAGGGCGTTGATCACGGAGGTGCACTGTGTGTGTGTGTGTGTGTGTGTGTGTGTGTGTGTGTGTGTGTGTGTGTGTGTGTGTGTGTGTGTGTGTGTGTGTGTGTGTGTGTGTGTGTGTGTGTGTGTGTGTGTGTGTGTGTGTGTGTGTGTGTGTGTGATTATGGGTCAGCAGAGGCCACGGGCACACGGTGGCCCAGGCCTCTCGGGTTTCCCAGCCAGGCATTCCTCGTCCTCCCCGGAGCTGTGAAAACCTCAGAACACTTCCAACAACAAACACTCGACAAGCACCAGGGAGGGAGTATGTGTGTGTTGTGGGGGAGGGGGTTCTAAACCACAGCTAATCAGGTGTGGGACTTCTCGTCATCCGTGTCAAATCACGTCTTCCCTGTAATTTGGCCCAAGGTTCAATTCAATGTAACTTTTTTTTTTATCTGATCCATTCCACCATGCTTTAGTTTTGATTCATTCATACCATTTTCTTCTCCTCTCTTGTATCATATGTTGTGAGAATGGACCCAGTGCTCCAATATTTGACACTCTGTTGTGTTTGTCTGGGTCTACAAATCGCAGATCCTAATATCTGTATTTGTAAATATTTGTTTGCACTACGCTGGTTTGATCTTGATTCTATTGTTGACTTTTTCGACACCAAATTAGGAACTGACATTGCTGTGTCAGGTTCAACACCCAGAGGCTATTTGAGGACTGTTTCTAATGTCATAAAATCAAACTAGTAGATGCACATTTTGAATAAAAAGCACACCGTGTCTATTTCCTTCTTATTTTACATTTACAAGAATCCTGAAGCGAAATGTATAGTCGCCGTGATGCACCATAGTGAGTCGAGAGGACAGGCCATGTACGGCCATGGCGTTTATTGTCCCTGTTTGGCCGTAACGTTGGTGTGGACGTGCAGTTCGCGCACTCTTCTTGTGGAACATCGAAATTTGTTGGGTGCGTAACACCCAACAAATCGTTGGGGCCATCGTGTTGGGGCCATGATGACGTCATTATTGGTTCACACTGGCTCACGCAGTTCACACACCGCAATTATAAATTGGGTTTAACAAACCCACATTCCTCAAATGTCGAAGATTTTTTTTAATATATTTCTAACATGGGGTTTTCTTCCAAAACAACTTCCTTGCCATGTTTGGGGAGCCATCCGGGCATTGCAGAGTGTGGTATCCTTGTGTTTTTTTTTTTTTTTGGTTACTCAATGTTTTGTGTTATTTTGATGTGTCCCATTGAAATAGGGAAAGGTGTTCTAATGACATTCCAATAGGTTAGCTTGATGAAGTGCATTGTGGGTACAGTTCACCGTTTTGGAATGCGTCAACATGTGGAACAGTGAGTAGCCATGGCGAACAGCCCTCTTACGGTAGTGGGTAGGCATGCAGCAAAACACCTGGCGCAGAACAAACTGTTTTGTGTGTGTTATACTACTGTGTATGTGTGCGCTTGGGTTGTGTATTTTTCTGGGTATGTGTTTTACGGGCACATTCTGGTGTGTGTTAAAGCTGAGGTCACACCGGGGCTCATTTGGCTTTAAATGCCATTCAATGGGCCTTTAAATCTACCAGTGAAATGTAGCAGTCCCACCACCATTTTGCGTACGAAACCATACACTTTTGTATGGACTTGTCTGCTGTAACGTTGAACTAAAAAGAGACTATTGTAATCATAAATCATTCAACTGATGCACTTATAGCCTCCTAAATCCTAGATGACTCCTATAGTGGGCAGCACTGTTCATGGCATTATTGACCTAGAGAGCTACATTTTTAATTGTGTCTTAAGAGTTCACCATCGACGGATGGTGAACTCTTAAGACACAATTAAAAATGTACAGAAAACTTAAATGATGTATTCAACAATATATTGCTTATAACACGTGAATAAGAACCTGGGTGGAAAATGCAATATCTACAATATAATTTAACTGATGATGATGATGTATTCAATGAACACTTGAAGCTAAATGTGAGTTTTTATCTGTCCGTTTCTACAGCGGATATTCAGCTCCTTTGTGTATACCGAGAAGACATCAAATGGAGAGACAGAAGTCCAGCAGGTGAGTTCAATGAATTTGCTGCCTCTTTGGTGTGTGTGCGTGTGTGTGCGTGTGTGTGTGTGTGTGTGTGTGTGTGTGTGTGTGTGTCCTAATGTAGTTGTCATGTGAGCTTCAACGGACACAGCACACCAATACTCTGCACATCCATCTGAGGAAAAAAAGTTGGTTTATTAAAATTCAACAGCTGCTGTCTCGTTGGCTTTGAAGTTTTCCATTTGTTTTTCTGCTGTTCTGTATCTCTGGCCTTTTCTGTCTCTCTCACTCTCTCCTTCTGTCTCCCTTTCATGTAGCAGAGGCAGCAGGGAGGGTAGATTGGAAGTATTTTTATTTTTGCCTTACTGGTGCAGAGAGAGACTATTTCAAATTTGAAATGGTCAGAGATGTGAGAATAACAATAAGAATATGTTGGAACAATAAACTGATTTAAAATGACCTCTAGACCCTACACATTTTATAAACCTTTGGTTCCGTGTGTGTGTGTGTGTGTGTGTGTGTGTGTGTGTGTGTGTGTGTGTGTGTGTGTGTGTGTGTGTGTGTGTGTGTGTGTGTGTGTGTGTGTGTGTGTGTGTGTGTGTGTGTGTGTGTGTGTGTGTGTGTGTGGAAGTTGGTGGGGTGGTATTTTGGAGGAATGACAGTAAACACCTGACTGGTAAACAGCCACCAGCAAGAACAGGCGTGTCGGTGTGTGTGTGTGTGTGTGTGTGTGTGTGTGTGTGTCTGTGTGTGTGTGTCTGTGTGTGTCCAAATCTCAGTTTCTATGTTTGTCAAGCATTTCATCTTTTGCCCCGCAGCTATGTGCAATTCCAGTGCCAGCTCTATAGCCCCAGCAGGGATTTCTCTGGCATTCATTGGGCTCAGCCACAACTGGCACCTCCACCCTCCAGCACCCCCACCCACCTCTACCTCCACACCTAGACCAACCGCCACATCACGCCTCAAACTTTCTACCACAGAGATTTGCACATGGTTGCTCATGCATTAATAAAACACTTCATCACCAAGCCTGCGGCAACAACAAAGATAATTTTAATAATATAATAATAAATATCACTGCAGAGAAAAAATGTAATAAAAACCCACGCTAAAAAACCATTTGATTGTCTCTCAGTAGAAGGAGGCATTACAGGTCCGCAACTGACCATGTGGCCATAGTCGCCGTCCGTACGTTAAGTCTTTTATAGCCAAAGTTTACTTCTCTACCCAATTTACTGTATTCCACTTCCCGAAGCCATAGAAGAGGCTGGCAACAGCAGAAGCCGTGCGGGCTTGCTTAGCTAGCGTTGTTTAATCTGTCTGCTGTGAGGGGTCTCCAATGCTTCCCCCCCCCCCCCCCCCCCCCCCCCCCGAAGCCGGGCTCAATTAGAAATGAATCTACAGAGGAAAATGGGAAGGGAGAGAGAGAGGAAGGAAGAAGGAACAGAGAGATGAGGGGAAAAGCTGCTGCCATGACCGTGCCGTCTCATTTTCTGGAAGCTCATTAGTCTGACTGGGAGGCGCAGACATCTGCCCCACTCTAACAACGTTGATTGTCTGTCTGTCTGCCTGTCCTTTGTCCTCTTTCCAGCCATGTCTGTGTCACTGTCCTTCCAGGTTGTTCTTTTCCTTCTACCATGTTTGTTTGTTCACCTCTTTCTAGATGTCTTCGTTCACCTCTTTCTAGATTACATATAAATGACTTTTGCCTTCTCCTTTTCACAGTCTCATGCTGCCACCATTATCCTCACTCTCTACCGAATGGATTTGTTTGCTTTGAACTGCCTCCGCAAGTGGGATAGTCAGCTATCTTTATGTGACCAACCTGGTCACATAAAACAATTATTTGGCCCTAGCTTTTCACAGTTTCTGTAGAGTCCTACATTGCTTCAGAAATGAGTGGCTTGCTATATGCTGGAGTCTTTGTGGGGTTGGAGAACAACTTAATGGCGGTCTTATTCACAACCCCATCAGGGAACAGGGCTTGTTTGAGGAGCCCACTCAGACACAGATTAGATACAGATCTGTTGGAAACGAGAAGGAAGCAACCTTACGGACATGCAGGCTGCGTTAAGTGTCTCTACTAGAGGTGCATTCCTTTGTGACACATCTTGAAATATCCCTCAACACATAAAGATGATTCAAAGCAGTATCTTCACCCCACTGAATATTGGACTATTTGAATGTATAGAGTAATAAGACAAGATATACTTTATGAACCCCAGAGGGAAAGCAAGGGTGTCACAACAGAACGTACAGAACAGTACCGCCTACTGAACCTACATGGAGGCTCCATCACCAAGCAAGATCATCAGTCCCTGAATCATGAGAATTGTCCTGATCCATTCAACCCCCTTGAATTCCATTTCACTCTCACAAGTCTAGTTGCCATCTTCAGAGTACACACACACACACACACACACACACACACACACACACACACACACACACACACACACACACACACACACACACACACACACACACACACACACACACACACACACACACACAAATGGGCCTCTCTATGAATGTGGTCTGCAGTTGGCAAGCTGCTCGGAGGCCTTCCTCTGCACTCCAACACACAAGACACCAGGAGACACCCGTTTCACATTAGTTCCCCAGCCCTGGTTGGCTAGAGCCAGAGGCCTTGTGGCTGCAGCCAGCACGCCTGCCTGGGCCATGTGAGCCATGTGGGTGCAAGATGGGTAAGGAGAGTGCCCTGTCGTTAGGAGAGTGAGGTTAATTTGTGGAGAGAGGGTTGCAATAGGTGGCTTTGGCTGTGCCCTGGCAGTCTGTAACCTTAGCTGCAACTGGCTTCTCTTGGGCAACCATTTTGGCATTGTGAACTTTGAAAGCATTTCATTGTTTTTTTTTGTCTTGCACAGTGCCTCTGGCAGTGACTTCTTAGCTTAGGGGGGGGGGGGGGGGGGGACGTTTCTTTTACACATGAATATGCTAGTTAGCCTATGTTTTTGTGTGTGTGTGTGTGTGTGTGTGTGTGTTTGCAGTAATAATAATTCTGGGCTATGCCTCGGGACCCTATTAAACCCTAATAGAAATAACGTCTGGCGTATTAGTTCTACAGGGCCAGGCTGTCAGCAGGTCGTGCAGCATTTCCCTGGTTCTGGTCTACTGGAGCACCCCACTTTCACAGGCAGCCATAATTGTAGAACGTGAACAATGGGGGTCCAGTTACTCCAAAAGCCTATACGCTATTAAGAGCAGGACTAAGTGGTGCAATATTCAGACGCGCCTTAGATTATATCGGTCTGTGTGCGGATCGTTCTGTGTTTACATACAACGGTTTCCCACTTACCTCTTTCAGCATATCAAGCAGCCCCACAGAGGTGCGGGGCTGTGGGTTCTGTTATGCGATTAGTTTCCTCCCCAGACAGTTTTATAGTAATTTATTAATTCACGCCATTGCATGAAATAAAGGGCTACGAAATGGTCCAACCTGTTCCTCATCATGGTGTGTGTGTGTGTGTGTGTGTGTGTGTGTGTGTGTGTGTGTGTGTGTGTGTGTGTGTGTGTGTGTGTGTGTGTGTCCAGCCCGATCTTGGCATGACTACAGGGCCACAATGTTAGCATGAGCTTTTCTAAAAGGTTACACCAATTAAGTGGATTAAGTAAAACATGGTACTGTTTTCGTTTGTGTGTTATACAGGTCAAAGGTCAGCGATAGGCTTTAGATTGTAATTGTGCTTTGGTCAATTATATACAGATGCAACAAGGAGTTACAAAATGGACCATCATTTGCTCTGAGAATATAAAAGCAGAGGAAGAAGAAAAGCTATGTCCAGCTGTTATCTTGGTTAGCATGTGTGGTATTTCCACAGCTGTCCACCAGACTATGTAAAACAAAACAATTCAGGCTGTATGGAAGTGTGTGTTTTTATGTTTAGCCAGTATGCTATCCTTGGTCAGGGAAGAGGATTGCCTTGTGTTTTGTGGCTCCATCTCCCTGGATACAGGGAGCTACAGCAGGAACCTGTTGAAGCGACCACGCTGGTGCGCCAGCTTTGATGTTCCCCAGGGGGGCTTCACCGCACTGGTTATTAGTCCCCCCCCCCCCCCCCCCCCCTTCCCCAGCCTCAAAAGACTAGGACCTGTCGTGTGTGTGTGTGTGTGTGCGCAACTTGAAGCAAGGCCTCCCGAGAGAGGGCATTGAGACAGGGTTAGATGGAGCGATAGGAAGAAAGAGAGCGAGCAGGAGAATGTTAGTATATTTTTACCAAGGGCCTGGGTAGGGGGCCCCCCAAGTGAACCCTGATTAAACCAGCTCCAGTGTCTTCCACTGTATTTTCTCCACTTCCATTTTGAAATACAAATATATCAAACACCCTAAACAAACCACAGTGCTGTACTTTACATATCTGCCAAACCGATCCCCATGCATATTGTTAAAACCACTACATACTATATATGGCTGTCTAAAAAGGTCTTTGAACTTACTTATGCCCAACAAAGAATAACTATTTCTGTTCTTGAAAGCAGCTTATTATTCTCCCAAATTAGCCTTCATGCTGTGGTTGTGCTTTGATTTTCATTCATAGTAGTTTGGGCTGGGCATCCAGAGTCTCAATTAAGTCTGTTGACTATCACTTACCACCTTACTAGTTATAGTAAATGATTTAGTCATCTAAAAATGACAGTTGAATGTATTTTCAGCCATCATTGCAGAGCCATTTAGTCACTGAGCGTGTCTGTGTAGCAGGTGTGTGACGGATACAAACAGGGGGCAGTATTGTAAACGTGTGTGTCTACTGTATTTGCAGCTTGCCAAGAAGATCCGGGAGAAGTTCAACCGCTACCTGGACGTGGTGAACAGGAACAAGCAGGTGGTAGAGGCGTCGTACACGGCCCACCTCACCTCGCCGCTCACCGCCATCCAGGACTGCTGCTCCATCCCCGCCTCCATGATGGAGTAAGTCTGTCTGTCTGGCTGTTCCCACTGTTGCTGCCTACAAGCTCTGCCTACAAGCAGATCTTGGATACACACACACACACACACACACACACACACACACACACACACACACACACACACCGAAACATTTATCTTAAATCTTTAATATTATCTTTAAAAATTAGCTCAGCTGTCAGAGAATGCCACATGACAGCCTTAACAAAATACAGTTTTGAGAAGAAGCTAGCCGCACGCGACATGCTACTTCACCAACCTATAGACCCACGTGTAGACCTCCCTTTAGAACCTCCTCCACATATTTCCCCTCCGAGACACGATATAGTGTCTTGCCATTGGGTCGCCCCCAGCAGGAGACTAAACATCTGTGAAATGCGGGTCGCTCTGTGCCACAGTCAGAATGTAAACCCTCCTTGGCAGGAGGGAGTGAGGGAGTGAGGGAGGGAGGGAGGGAGAGAGAGAGAGAGAGAGACTTTAAATCATAATCTACACAGCTGCAGCTGTACCCCCACCCCTCCTCCACCACCACCAGCCCTGACTCAGTCACTGCTCTTATCTCCAATACTGCTTTGATGTTACTTTGAGTTCTGTGACTTTGGAGACGGCTGCATTTGTTCATTCATTCATTAATTTATTTTGCTGCAGTTTTTGCAGGCTACAAGGTCATATTCTCACACACGCACACATTAGCACAAGGCCACAGCTGTTCAACTGATGCATTATGTGAACATAGATCCGAAAGCACACACTCAAGTCAGAAAGCACACACGTACACACACACGACACACATATTTGAGATTTGATGGTCGTTTTTATCAAATGATCTGGTATCGCGTCCGGAATGGTATGCAACACCCACACACAGACATAGTGGGTCTAAGGTCAACAGAGAGGAACTGAGGGGAAGATGAAGCTTGATCAGATGGTTCTGATAAGAACCCTCTTCCCAACTCTCTATCGTCTTAGCTGGTGGAGAAGATATTATGGGCATTCTGAAAATGATGTGACCACTGCTGTTCTCCAGCCTGTCCCCGTCCATTGACCGGAGTAGAGAGAGGAAAACGTTCTCAGCTTATGTTCAAATTTATCAAGCAAACATTGCATCCGACACCTAAATTACTTTAATACTTTTGAAGCTTGTTCATATGTACCCATCTTTGCTCCGGAGTGCTGTGTTGATACAAATCAGGTCAAATCTAGTCAGTTGTATTTGTTTAGCCCTTTTATCACAGTTACAGTCTCAAAGGGCTTTACAGACCATCTATTTATGACACCCCCCTAACCCTAGCCTGCTCAAAGAGCAAGGGAAAATGCAGAGTGGGGTATCCCTCCTTCTTGGGATGGTTAGGAGTGCAACGGCTTCCACATTGGACATACATAATAGTAGTATAACAAGTAACAAATGCACACAAGAGAGCTCAAAAAGACCCAGTCCCACTTTGAGGGGGCAATACATGATCTGTGTATTGACCTGTGTGTGTGCGTGCGTGCGTGCTGCTTGGTGCTTGGGTGGCACACATCCAGACAGATCCCCCCCCCTCCGTTGTACGAGAGGCGCACTCATCAGCTGCTTCTCTGGGGGTCCCTGGCCGGTCATCCAGTGGGGGGTTGGGGGGGGGGGGGGGGGGTGGCAGGCTAGAGGGGTCAAGTGGTTCACAGAAGATCAATTAGTTCACAACCCGCTGGCTGGTATGCTTTAATCACATGACCTCAACATCTCACACCTCTGCCGTACCTAAAAATAGCAACACGCTGGTGTGTGTGTGTGTGTGTGTGTTTTCAGGACGTGTGTGTGTGTGTGTTTTCAGCACGCGCGTGTACGGTTATGTGTGTGAGAGTGTGTCTATGTGTTTATTGCCGTGTACATTTAGAAGAAGGCTGGGGGGATCTTCAGTCTATCCACAAGTGTGTGTGCGTGGCGGGGCCAGACGCCAGTTACTGAGTCGTGAGACGGGGGCTGTCGGGCTGGGGTCTAGTTTTTATACGGGGTGTCTGGCAGAGTGGGTAATGGACATGGAGTGCAGCCTTTTCCATGGACCGAGATTTGAACCTGTCGTCATAGGTGATCCATGGAACACTCATTAGTGTCACTCATGCTCGCGTGCACATTGTGTTCTGACCACTAGAAACGTCTCTGGTGAATGATAGTCAAATGACGTGTTTGCACGCATTCTAGTAATGGGAGAATGGGAAAGCCCTGTGCCTACACTGTAAGTGCCAGAAAACTCAAGTTGTTGTGATGTTTATAGATTTGGGATTCATATATTCAAGTGAATACAATTTGTGATCTTAATCTATATTCGAGATTAATACCAAGCTGTTATCTGTTAGCATTAGCATTGGCAGCGTTTTCTGAAGCTGTTACTACTTTCAAATGAGGTGAAATGTAATACCGAATGGAAAAACCCTGAAACAACTAGATCTCTACTTGGATATATTTGACTTCACTCTGCATTTTACAGTAGGCCCATTGTGCTGACACTGAGCCAGCTCTCAGAACGTGCAACCGCAGCTATTTTCTGCATGTCTGGCAACATCACAAAGCCTATCCATCATTTTGAGTGACATCTACAGAAACATCATCTTAAATATTTAATTAGTTATTGGCTGTGATAGTAAACAATGTGGCATAGTTGCTTGTTCTGAGCCACCCTACTTGTATTTGACAAGGTGAGCTATGTGCTTTGGTAGCGTGTAGCAACGGGTGCATGCAGTCTAGTTCTAGTATGCGGCTATACCACAGTCGTAGAGGTCATTGGGTTAGTCTGTTTAACCAGACTATTATTAGTGCTGTTTATGGAAGCAGTTCATGTTATTCAGTAATTCAGTTTAATTATAAATACTAGTCTGCCCATTCAAATTGTAGGAGCATAAGTGGTTGCTGTTTTGTTCAGTGAGGTTTAGCACTCAAGGCAGTTCATCTTGATTACTACAGTGCGCTAGCACAGACTATAACCATATCTCAGACTCCTAGACTTCTACTACTACATACACAGAGAGGCTAAAATAACACATTGTTTTGCTCTTGACGGCCTTGCTAGCACAGTAGCAAGCCCCTGCTATGTAATTGTACTCTCTGGGCTTGCTGAAAAGGTTTAAAATGGCTTCCGCTGCCACTATACGTGTCTTAGCCAAACAGTGTCCACCATTATAAGTGTCAGCTCAGAAAAAAATAGCAAGAAGTATGAAGTAGCCCTGCCTTTTTCTGCTCTGCGTTTTCACAGGTATTTCATTATGTCTTTCCATAACAATTATCATTTAACCATGAAAAGAAAAGGTGGTCTGTATTGTAAGCATTATTAATCGGATGTTTTGTGAAAGACCCCTGGTGTATCTGTCAAGGTAGTTGATTGGGTTTATCTGTCTAATTACTGCAAGGAGAGCTCGTGCCATTTCTGGAGCAGTATGCTAATCATGAAGCATGGGTTCCTACTTTACATTATTCATATGCATATTCAACAGATGCATTATTTAAACACCCTTGTAGTTGGAGAGGAAGCGATATCGGGGGATGTTTTATTGTGTGTGTGTGTGTGTGTGTGTGTGTGTGTGTGTGTGTGTGTGTGTGTGTGTGTGTGTGTGTGTGTGTGTGTGTGTGTGTGTGTGTGTGTGTGTGTGTGTGTGTGTGTGTGTTGGGGCTTATCTTTCACATACACTCATTTTTCTTACCCTCATTATAAATCCAAATTGATGCTGGAGGGCCTCTCTACCTTTCCCTCCTCTCCTTTTTAGTCACTCTCTCGCTCTCTCGCTCTTGATCTCGCTGTCTTTCTCGCTCGCTTGTCGTTCGCTCGCTCTCTAAATAGTCAAAGAGCTTTATTGGCATTGAAAATGTACACTGCCAAAGCATAAAAAGTTAAATAACGTACAACATAAGACACTAAATATTAATAGTACAACATTACAAAAATATAATTGTCTAAAATACACTATAATACAAATGTAAATGTGTATATACAGTGAACAGTGATAATATAATATAACTGTTGAAATAGGGTTGAGTTAATTAAACAATTCACTGGGACTAGGCCATACTGATTTGTGTCTCTCTCCCTCTCTCTCTGTATTTCTCTCTATCTCCACACGTCCCTTTCTCGCTGTCTCTCTCTCTGTCTCTCTCTCTCTCTCTCTCTCTGTCTTGCTAACACTGTGACTCTGTTATAATTTTTCTGGGGGTATTATTTGATGGGGGACACAAAGGGCTTGCAAATGTATTTTTTATCTGTTCAACATTTTTGCTGAGCAGTCAACCACACATGCACACACACATACAAACACACACCAATAGACACTAACATGCGCAGGTGCACACACACTGCACTCCCATTTTCCATGTATGCAAAGTGAGTTGAAGGAGAATCGTAATGACTTTGGCCTGATGGGAACTTATAAAGAGTGTGTGATGTTCAAAAGCAGCCTGCACATCAGAGCAGCTGTCAATCACTCCTGGGCGAGGAGGAGAGAGATAGGGAGAGATGTGAAGAGTCAGCCAGAGACAGAGAGGGTGTGTGTGTGTGTGTGTGTGTGTGGCTGGCTGGCTAGGTAAGATCAAAAGAATCGTGCTCAGGCAGCGATTGGGAGCGATGGAGGGAGAGACGGGGAGGGATAGAGTGCTGATGGACTCGTGAAGAGGAAGTGGATCAAAGTCTTTGGTGGGGGTAGAGGGGAGATGTGCCATGGTCCATACTCCCTCCCCTTGCAGTCAGCTATCTGTTCCACAGATCTGATTTTGGGAAGGAACATTTTGCAGACACACGTCCAATGTTTTAAAATGACTCGATGCAGTCCTGGTCTTCTTGTCAATTGTTCAATTCCAATTGCATTCAATGTGTGTAACAATATGTGCAAAATAAATCGTAGCAGTTTTGTCTTCTTAATGTTGTGTTCTGCCAACCCCTGTTATAAATGAATTCCATATTAAATGCACTCCATGTTTAATTCATTCCATATTAAGTTAATCCCGTCACTGTTATTTTTTCTTTAGAAAAATATAAAATGTTTGGCATGCGTTCGCATTTTCCTTGTAAAACAGTACTTGGCAAAACTAAACAATGAGAATGAGCTGGTTTTCCAAGCCACTTATTTGTGTTCAAGGACAAATAGTGTGAAGCAAGAAGCTCCATTTTATGATTTAACCACACTGCACCACACTATAGACAAGAAAATCTTTCAGTCTAAATTAAGTAACTGTCATATATCTTCCTGATGTATGTGAAAAATATAACAGACCTATATTCCTATATTTCATTTTGATTATTTTTCAAAGGGATATGTTTGCCAAGAGAAACAGCGTAGAGCTGTTGACGGCCATGATGGTATGGTTTGTGACTGTGAGCTATAAATGGTGTGTGTTCTCCTTGTGTGTCCAGTTTCGATGGCAACTTCAACACAAACGTCTCCAAGACCATCTGCTGTGACCGGCTATCTCCCACCGTCAACAGCAGAGCCTTCAACCCTGGCCGAGATCTTAACTCAGGTACACACACACACACAGTTTTCTTTACTGCAGTCGACTCACTTTGTTGCCATGACAACCTCTTTTTATTTTATTTGCTTTATTTGGAGACAATGTTTTAAAGGCAAAGCCTGTTGAAGTGAAGAGGAAATGATGAGCTTTACCAGTACAGTGCGTTGAAGGATGAGTTCATTCTATAGTCTTATTTCTCTTTCTCGAGTTTTCCTCTACACCTTCTGTAGTCTGTATATTATCTATTATTATTTACCGTATCTCGCTCCAAGAGATCAACCCCCCCCCCCCCCCGCCTGTGTCCAGACGTGTTTGTTCAGCCAGGTGTGTTTGTTTTATGTCCCGGTGTGGGCAGCCGTCAGTCTCCTCAGTCTAGCCTGAATACACCTCTGCCCCACACGCCCATCTCTACCGTCGCACACATCAAACACACACTCTGGCGTTGTGAGTCTAGCGCTAGCTCCTAGCCCCTAGCTCCAGCCATCTGCAGAATCAATCGCTGTGGCAGGCACACCCGGGAGAGTGTTTGATGTCTCTCCTTGGGTCCCCCGCGATGCGCTCTTCCAAGGCTTCAGGTAGCGTAGGAGAAACCATGCAGACACACCGTCTCTGTTGTTTTCTCAGCCTGCGTTATTTTTTGTGGGAGGACCAGGTATGTTTGAGGTGGGTTATTTTGGAACGAAAACAAACCAACATGGCTTTTCACAACGATGCTCTCCTGTTCTCTGTTTTGTCTTTCACATTCTAGACAAGACACAAGCTACTGCACTGCTGTCGCTGTGGGTATGGTGACTTAATGTCAAGTGGCTGTAGTTAGTGAACATAGAGGCCTAATATTCATAAAGCATAAATAATGGTAAAACCAATCACCAATATAAAAAAAACATAATTGGCTATATTTATCTATACTTTTTTGACAAAATAAACCTTAAACTATGTGCTTTTACAGGTATCTCTTGCAAATAAGGTGCTTATCTCAATGAAACTGCCTGTATAAATAAAGGCTAGGTAAAAGAAAAAAAAGATCCCTCTAAATTCACACACACACACACACACACACACACACACACACACACACACACACACACACACACACACACACACACACACACACACACACACACACACACACACACACACACTGAGACTTATTGACCCCTGAACTCCTGCCTCATACATCCTCTCACATTTGTCTCCATGCAGTCTAAACAAAATCGTGGAAGTGTTGTGTGGTGGGAATGAGAGAGAGGGGATGGTGCGTGATGATAAATGTAAAGTAAACGTCAAACAAAATATAGTAAATGTGAGCCTTGGGTGTGAGGTGACATGAGAAGGGGGTGTCTGGGCGGCGAATGTAAATTGAGACGATACATAATGAATGCCATTTCTTCCCCCCCAGACAAACCGTCATCTCCAGTCTGTCCATCTAACAATCCACTGTCAAGTGTTTATTCAATTGAACAACATAAGAATATAAAAAAAGATCTGTGCACTATCACAATAAATGCAGTCCCACAGAGGAAACGATTGCAGCATGTTGTTAGGCCTTTAGTATGAAAATATAAAAAAGGCTCATATGTAAGAAATAATGTACAGCAAGCCAAGGGTTGATTTAGCACCCCTCCATGGTTACTTGCGTAGGAGTATGGAGTATTTAACAAAGCCGGGTAAATGTGTGTGTGTGTATGTTTGCATATATATATATATATCTCGCTCATCATAATGCTGATGCCCACACTTAATTTGTTCATCTCGTTCTATTCCCCTACTCCTCTCTCCTCTTGTCCTCTGCTGGGGCTGGCCAGATGAAAGAGATGGATCATTAAGGTGCTCCATAATTTATATAGCCACATAGAGGCAGGGATGGTGATTGTGTGTGTGTGTGTGTGTTTGGGGGGGGGGGGGGGGGGGGGGGGGGGGGTTACTTTGATGGACTCCCAAGTATGTTTGGCCGACCAGTGGGCAGTCTGTTTGATTGGCTGTTGTTTTGGTTCCGTCTCACTTGTTTCTTGGGCTCCCAGCCTCTCTTCCCACTCATCTGTCAAATCACTCCTCCCAGCTTCTCTCCACTTCATCCCAAATCCCCTTCACCGCCTCATTGTCTCAATTTATCCTTATTTGCTCCGTAGAGACGTGTTTAACATAGAGCAAGGGTGTGTGTGTGTTTATGTCTTGCATTTTTGCATCCATGCACTCGTTATCTACCAGTTTCCAAGTGAACGATTTGCTCTGCGCGTGTGTGTGTGCGCGTTTGCAATACTTGTGTGTGTGTGTGGCTTTTAGACCCACATCTGTGTCTAACAGCCTTTTGATCAATCATGGCTTGGGATTATTCATGGGATGTGTGAAGGTTCAATCTAGTGTCTACCTCGCTACCTCGCGCCCTACTCGTCCACCTTGTTTCCAGAGCGTTCAGCAGCATAAAGCAAGTGGTGTATACAAAAGGCCTCTTTGGCTGTCATCACAGCCCGAGTGGATCCTGTTTACGTTAGCAGCGGAGATGGACGAGGTGGCTGTAAGGGGTGATGTATGGTGCGCCAGCGTAGCGTGCTAAGGCGTGATAACAATCCCGCAATCCACTGTGAGTTGTAAACGATCTTGATGATGTTTAGGAGTTAAGGAACCATTAGATCCAGGCCTTCCTGGTGTAGGGTTTTCTCTTTCTCATGTTTTTTTCCCCCATTTTCCTTCATTCTTTTTTTTGTCTTTCGTTCCAGACCAAATCTCAATATCGCACAAAAAATACACAGATGGATTGCAAACAGTTGGGTTATCTTCAATGGGCGGTTTGGAGGTCTTTTGCTGTTCAAATAAAAGTGATTCCCTGTAATAAGGAGAAGTAAACCCATATGATTACAAGCCATGCACTGCCTTTTTGGCTTCAAAAGGTCAACTTCCTGTCATCATCAAAAGCCATTTACTGAAAGGAGACGGTTTGATGTGCCTTCTGATCTTGTGATAGTCGACCTCAGCATAGGCGTGATCAAGACTTGCTCAGTGTGTGGCTTTGTTTTCAATGTGCAGATGCCTCTTTTACATTGATGTATAATCACAAATTCGCAAATCCTCAGTGTTTTATAGCCGTAAAGGTATTATTAGTTTTGTTATACACTGCGTCATAGTCCAACCTAGTTATGGTGAGATGTTATCTTTATCTAACGTGCAATATCGTACTTTTTTAAATTACCATATCGTCTTCCGTTATATGGCATACTATACATATATATATTTTTATTATTTGTAATGTATATTTGTATATATTATAGATTATTTGACATTAGAATTAAATAGCAGATATAGTTATGCACGTATAACATCATCATATATTATCCTCCCTCAGTCTCTTCCTATCACACACAGCCTTTCATCTGGGTTCAGGTGTCCATGCTTGTATCCGGTGTCCATCGCTCACTCTCTCTCTCTCTCCATCCCTCCCTCCGCAATCCACCACCATTGCTGCTGTTTAATCTCCCATGTGAAAGGCGGTGTTGTGAGGCTCAGAGCAAACAGGAAGTGGCCAGCTTTATGACCAGGTCACTGTTGACATGGTGACACGTTAGAAGTTGGCCTGTTGGCTTTTCACACATACCTCCGCTGACGCAAGCCAGCCTCAGTCTCTCTTCCACTGACTCAGTTTAAATGAATGTTTAAGTGTACTTTCCTAAAGTGTCTTTAATCAGGACTACGTCCCCTGTGTAACTAGCCTGTCACTGTAGACAGGTTTGTTTTTAAAAAACCCTATTTTATCACCCTTAAACCCAAAGACACCACACGGGCACAGCAGTGTCGGGTCCGAAGCAAGCGATAAAAATACTGCTGGTTGATTCTAGGTTACAATAAATGGTTGTTTTGACCACATTCAAAGATTCTAAAATAACACACATTCCTTCAAATGTATTGTTACAACCAAGTGTTGACCTACTGAACATATATTGTTGTAGTATCGTAATTAAAACTGGGTAGTGGTCAGATATATGATGTTAATCCAGATTACTGGATTACTTGCGAGTGTACACTCGGAATGCACACATCTCTTTGGTTTAATGTGTCATGTGAACACACACACACACACACACACACACACACACACACACACACACACACACACACACACACACACACACACACACACACACACACACACACACACACACACACAAAATCACACACACAATCACACACACACACACCACTGAACGAGCTGCAATGTGTCAATGTGTCAATGTACTACTGGGTGAAAAAGTTAAAATAGTACATCTAAATAAAAGAAACGTTCAAAGTGAACCCCCCTCTGCTCTCTCTCTCTCTCTCTCTGCCTCCCTCTTGCCCTCTCTCTGTAGTGTTGGCTGATAACCTAAAGTCCAACCCAGGGATAAAGTGGCAGTACTTCAGCTCCGAAGAAGGAATCTTCACTGTCTTCCCGGCTCACAAGTTCCAATGCAAAGGAAGCTATGAGCATCGCAGCAGGTACAGTACACAAACATGCACTACTACTTACACACATACTCCTTAAAACACACACTGCTTATACAGGTTCTACTTGATACACATGCTACTTTATACACATAAGACATGATACACATACTACTTAATACACATCTTTCTCTATACACAAACTAGTTAATACACATACTACATACTGATACTACTTGGCAGATACACATACGACATCCATCCCCCCCTCCCTCTCTCCATCACCCTCATCCTGTCCCACATGTTCCCCTCCTGCTTCTCCTCCACCAGTTGTTTCAGGGTGATCCCGAGGGCACGTCGTGGAACCCCTCCACCGCCACCACCCAATCCCCACCATGCCCACACACGCCCAACCACTACTGTCTTTACACTTGTAGGAATTTCACACCTCCGACCGCGGCGGCACTGAAAAGACGGCTCTTTTTACATACTCTCACTCTCTCGCTCTCCCTCTCGTTCTTTCTTTCTCTCTCCCTCTCTCAAGCAGCTGTCTTATCTTCTTGTCTCCTACATGCTCCCCCGCCACCCTCACCCTCCCCTCCCCCCTCCCCAGCTCAGCCCCCACTGCGCCAGCCAGCCATTCAGCTGGCTTCAAAGCGTTGCCAGAGAAATGCCATCGCCTGGCTTGTTATGAGTTAGATAGGAGTAGTGAGCCATCACACGACTTTCCAATCTTGTTTTATTTTCTCATTATTTCTTTGTAGAACACACATACTTCATTTGCACACTCAGACACACATTCACACTTCAACCCCCCCCCCCCCCCCCCCTCTTAAATGATAACATTGCCAAGCTGAGATAACAGAGCCTAATACTAAACCGCTCTCATGAAATATGACAGTTTGCTTTGAATGCCTTGTGATAACATTCATAATATATGGCAGCAAATAACAAAAACGGTTTTGTCATTTATTGCCGTGGAGCCGGAGAAGGAAATCCAGTGTGACGTGAGGGATGCTGCCAGTGGCGCACAGTGTGTGTCCAAGACCAGCCATAGGGAAAACATACATGCACAAAAATAGGAAACCTCATTATTTGTATTATTAATGTGGAAATGGTGACCTAAATGGTAGGGCGCTTTTTTTGTTCGATTTTTTTGTTCGATTTATTCAAGAAAATCCGCCTGAAAAAAGGGATTTGGATCATTTTAATTAAACCAGGATCAGATTGAGAAATCGTAGTTATATCATTATACTACAATAAACCAAACAAACCCAGGGGGATTACCCACTATTTAGCGCCAAATTGATAAACATATCGATCAGCTCCTCTTTGTATATACTAAATGTAACTATATCTTTACATAGTGGGTATAGATTTAAATGTCTCTACGAACAGTGTCACTTTGTTCGTCAAACCTGACCTTTGCTGTCCCTTCTGCCCTCCCTCCCCCCTTCTCCCTCCTCTCTCTTCCTTCAAACGTGTGCAACATGTGTGACGTCCTCAGGCCCGTGTACGTGTCGGCAGTCCGTCCACAGTCCAAGCACCTGGTGATAATGGTGGACCACGGGGCGTCGGTCACGGACACCCAGCTGCAGATCGCCAGGGACTCGGCGCTGGTCATCCTCAACGCCGTGGACGAACACGACAAGGTCAGTCTATGGTCTGACCTCTTACTGGTCTAACCCACTCACTGGTCTGGTCTCTCCCTCTCACCTGTCTGACCTCTCACCTGTCTGACCTCTCACTGGTCTCTCGTCCCTCACCCGCGGGGGAGGGATTTTCAATTTGTGTTTTGATCGATCCATGCATTCTTAATGATAATAAAGATGAAGACGAAGCCATTTTCAGTTGTGCAAAAAACACTTTTACAACTTCCCTTTCCACGTCCTCCACGTCCCCCACCTCCTTCTCCACCTCCTCCTCAGGTCTCGGTCCTCTCCGTGGCGGACGGCGTGCGCTCCTGCTCCCTGGACCAGTGCTACAGGAGCCTTCTGTCGCCGGCCACCAGCGAGACCAAGAGGAAGATGAGCACCTTCATCTCCAACATCAAGGCGTCAGAGGGCGCCACGCAGCACGCGGCGGGCTTCCAGAAGGCCTTCCAGCTCCTCCGCAACACCACCACCACACTGGGCAGACACGCCCCCAGTAAGACCAGCCGCCACTGGGGGACGGAGGAGGGGTTTACCGGGCGATGGGGTGGGTTGAGTGTCTTGGTGTCACCTTACAGTAGAACATATTGAGGGACTGTGGGAGCCTCGCTCAGCTTATTCAAATGGATTGACGTTATCTTAATGTTGCCAGTCTTGTTGCATCAAGACATGAGAAGAGATTTGAGGTATAGAGGTAATATTGTCAAAAATATAGCAGAATATAACATTTGTATGGTTATGCTGGTATGATGTTTCTTTTTTCCTTTTTTTATCTTTTTGTTTTTACAAAATATACATTTAAAGAAATCCAATGTTTTCCATCCTCATTTTCCAATCCAAAGAATTTAGATTTCACCCTAGAGGATTTTGCTCTCAGTCTTCTCAAAGCACACTTCTTTGACGACTGCACTGTTTTAAAAGACCTGCACTTTCACTCCCTCCCTCCCTCAGCCACGGACATGGTCATCCTCTACCTGTCCTCGGGCGTCACCACGAGGGAGACCTCTGAGCAGGAGAAGCGTGCAACACTCAGCGTGGTCCGGGAGGAGAACCGCTACCTCAACAACTCCGTCATGATCCTCACCTACGCCCTCATGAACGGTAGGCCCTCACCTACGCCCTGATATACTGTAGGCCCTCACCTACGCCCTGATATACTGTTGGACCTCACCTACTCCCTCATGAACAGTAGGGCATCACCTACGCCCTCATACTGTAGGCCCTCACCTACGATATAATTTAATCAAAAGCGATTTTAGTCAGAAGTAGCAGACCTCAGATACAGTTTATACAGTTTTGTCAAACATAACACAGCCGTCTTCATCAAACAGATGATTTATTTATTTTTTGATTTTGAAAAAAATAGATTTTGGGGTTTACTTGTGTTTAAGGTGCTCCCACTCTCACAAATCACACCCTGAGGGATGAGTACATATCCCTGCCTGTTTCGTCCTACACCTGTCACACTCTAACATCCTGTTTCACTTGGAAATGGGTCACATCGCTGACGCAAGCTAACACTTAAGTTGTGATGAAATGTTTTGAATGTTTGTGTCAGTTTACAAGCTTTTCTAAAGAATTCTTGACCTATCTAAGGAAAATAACGGTCTAGGGGATCAAACCATCGTAGCCAATGAGAGACGGCCATGATGGTTTGATCACCCAGACCGTTATTGTCTGCAATGCAAAATGGAATTGGAGATGCTTTGCTGATGATCTGTGAACCGCACACTGATGAGCTAGAAAAACACAGCCTGTAACAGCTGTCGATCTAATTGGAAGCTAATCTCTTTACCCATGGATCTGGGCTATATTTAACCTCTGGAACTATCCAAACAGAACATATTCATGCCTGTATCTGTTGAAGCTTCTTAAGTCCATATGCCGCAAAACAGTGTGGAATGCTGTGAGCTAATTCTCCTGTTGTCAGACACTCTTGTACTGTTTTGTGTGTGTGTGAGAGGTGAAACAGTGGGGTGTGTGTGTGTGTGTGTGTAGGGGGTGGGGGTGCGTTTCGTGTGCTGCTCCTTGCTTCTTTTGTAGTCTCCTTTTCATCTGTTTCAACACACAGACACGTCACGCACGCACACACACAAACACATGTGTGTATGCACATACACAGTCTAGAATTAATACAAAACACTTTTTCATTAGGGAAATGGAAATGAGAAACATCTAAAAGGGCAAGCGACTTCAAAGGGTGGTGTGTGTGTGTGTGTGTCCTGCCTTTGTTAAGAGACCTGTGATGAAAAGCATAGCGCAATCGGTGGTACTTCAAGTTTATTTGCATAAACAATTCATAATAATATATAAGTTATAAATATGTTTTGCTATGGCGTATTTTGTACACCAGTGAGAAGGACCATTTTGTGTGTGTTTCTGTGATTTTAGGTTTACGATAAACGGACTGATGACGTGTGTGTATGTGTGCCTGCCTTATTTCTTATCTCCTTGTACGAAGTCAACTTCCTTGTCCAGTAAAATAGCTGACACAATCTTCTGATCTGTCTGCAAATTATTTCCTCTGACAATGGTTAGTAGTACTTTGGAGTCTATATATATTTAATACTGAATACTCACTGCGTTGTTACTATACTCACTCCCTGGGGCATAGTGCTTCACTTAACCTAGTGTGGTGTTTTCAGTTACCACCCATGTATCATAATTCAGACATTATTGAGGGTCGAAAAAACGTTTGAGCTAAACCAGAACACCCATGGTTTAACACTAGTCAGATTACATTGTTGCTTTTGGTTGTTTACAATTGTAATGCCAGTGATTAAACAGCCCAAAAAAACTAACTGTAATGAAACAAGATGGAATTACTTTGCGGTTGTCCAGTGTGTCGCCTAACAACCATGATCAACAGTGCAGCAAACCCTGGCTTTACAACCTGGTTCAACAGTAAGCCAACTACTGATTGAATATTGGCAGGCGCTTGTTAATCTCTGGGTCCCGATGGGCTGCAGGACTTCCAAACGTTACAGTTGAACAGCTGCTAAAAGGGGCCAGACGCTCATTCATTCCCCCGTCCTCTATGACGACCTCTGGGCCGGCAGAGGCAAACTCCCTGCCTGGTACAGAGTTTGGTTTGCGGGTATTGACAGCCGTGCTCTTTAGTGCTTTGGAATTAAAGAAAATAGTCACTATAAAAGAATAACTCTATAAGAAAGGGCCTTATAGAGTCACAATCTCTAGGTTTGAATGATGAACACCATGCAAGGATTGTTGTACATTTCATCCATATATAGAGTTCATGACCTGCTGAGGTCCAAGGGCCTTGAACCAAATCCTACTGTCTTCTGTATTCATTCAGATGATTATGTAACCTGGACACCAGCCACGCTCTCCGCATAGTTTTCTGTTAATTGATAGTTATCAAAGGAAATGGCTAATTCTAAAAAGGAAAGTAGCTAGCTAGCCCACAATGCAACAATGCAATAAAAATTAACTGTTCGTGATATATAGCGGAGAAGTATAAAAAAGGGACAAAATATCTGATTCACCTTTCATTGTCACATTCTGAATTAATCCACTTCAATAACAAAACTCAAAATATTCCTGATTGATAAGGGCCAACTTGTACTCATCTGAATTCTCTCTCTCTCTCTCTCTCTCTCCCCTCCCTCCATCAGAGGGTGTGACAGGGCTGAAGGAGCTGGCGTTCCTCAGGGACCTGGCCGAGCAGAACTCTGTCAAATACGGCGTGGACCGCGGGGCGGACCGCGAACGCGACCGCGACCGGGACCGCGACCGGGACCGCGACCGGGACCGCGACCGCTCCTCCTCCTCAGCGCTGCCGGTGGTGAAGGGCAGCATGATGGTTCTGAACCAGCTCAGCAACCTGGAGACCTCCGTGGGCCGCTTCTACATCAACCTGCCCAACCGCATGATAGACCTGGCCCGCTTCAGCCTGCCCTATGCCGACCCCATGGGAGACGGTAGGACACGAGGCCGCCCGCAATGCATGAAACGCACAACGATGTGTGACATGAGAGAGGGACTTGACGCTCAGAACGATTGAGCATGTGTTCGGTTGTGGGATGACTCCATTGAAATGTTAGCAACTACGCCACGATTCATTCCACGATCTCACTCGGCGATGCTGACTATAAATATCGGAATGAATGAGTTTGGGGTTGAAATTAGTTCGGTTAACATTGACGTATATATAATTTTTTATTATTTGTTATTCTGCCATTATCTACCCCATCCTGCTAGATATGTTGTCCTTGTTTTATACTTGTTAGCATATATTATATACACGTACTCGCTCTTAATGAACAGATATTAGTATATTTGATTAGTATATTTTCTATATTGTATGCGGTGGATATCGATCTTAATGAACAGATATTAGTATATTTGATTAGTATATTTTCTATATTGTATGCGGTGGATATCGATATCATGGCACATGTGTTTCTACGTAGCTAGATCCGATGTTGCTTAGGGCTTTCAGGCTATAGGGATAGCATTATGCTAGTTTGATGTGGTAGATTTCCAGTGACTTGCCTTGTCTTAAACTCAGTGAAATCCTGTGTTTCTGTGTGTACCTGACAGTAAAATACTTGAACTCAGATAAGCGAGCGGGAATGACCCAAAACTAAAATGTCAAACGCATTTCAGAAAGTGCAAAACCCACCTCTACCTGAAACACTGAATATGAACACACGGATGTCCTTTGTCTCCTGTGTCCCGTGCAGGGTTCATCATGACCGTGAGCCGTCCGTGCTACTTTGGTAACCTGCTGCTGGGCGTGGTGGGGGTGGACGTGAACCTGGCCTACATCCTGGAGGACGTCACCTACTACCAGGACTCACTGGCCTCCTACACCTTCCTCATCGACGACAAAGGTCAGACACAAGGACGCACGCACGCACGCACGCACGCACGCGAGCGCACAACCACACACCCACACACAAGACATACTCACAAACACAAACACGCACACGCACACACACACACACACACACACGTGCACACACACCAAAACAAGCACACACAGCCTCAAACCTCACCATCATCAGCGTGGCGTAAAATGGCAGCTTGTTATGGTGCTGCACTTGTTAGTGCCGTTCAGCAAGCAAAATGTGAATAACGTCTCCAATTAAAGTCATTAAGGAGACTTTCGAACAGCTTGCTGGTAATTAGCCTTTAGGTAAACCCAATGTCGTGTGTGTGTGTCTGTGTCTGTGGGAATGGTAGGAGGCTGCCGATTGCTATGAATAGCGTACAGAAGAGCCATTTGAAGAGTGCTCACATAATTGTATCTCTCCATTTGGCTGCTTTGTGACACTAATGATTGGACTAACAGCAAGACGTCCTTCCCTGCACATCTAATTTCATCTCTATATGTACATATATTTATCTATCTATCAGGGTAGGAACTTGACTTAAAGGGCCTTTTTTGCTTCTGTGTAACACATTTCAGAGGCATTTCGAATCATTTCCAGGGCATTCATATCAAATGTTGGGAAAAAACTATATACAGTAACAACCAATAATAATTTTAGGGGCAAAATGCACCGAGCACCCGTTCATTTCTGAACCCATATATAATTTTCATGTAACGCTTTTCCATATTCAACATTAGCTTTTAATATGTTGGATGTCTTAATATGCTGACTTGAGCACAGCATTGATTTATGAAGGACGGCCAATCACAGTTCCATACCAGTGTCACAGTGTGGTACTGCAGGTGGATGGATGGATGGATGGATGGATGGATGGATGAGTGGATAGATGATGCTATTTAAGAGAAAGGGATGATAGAGTACCATAAGTGACAGAGAGGTACCACCTGCTTGAACCGGATGCTTGCTCTGATAATTGAATACACGTACTCGGAAAAACACACACACACACACACAAAGCTGTTACTGCTGTTTAAAGAGGCTCAAACACACACACACACACACACACACACACACACACACACAGATACATGCGTGTGCATCCATGCACACACACATTCACTGTGACCTGACAGACACACACACACACACACACACACACACTTACACACATACACATTAACTGGTGCTCATGCACACACACCGACACATACACAGGCTTTTACATACAAGCTCAGGACACACACACACACACAAACACATAGACACACACACAAACACACAGGCTTTTACATACAAGCTCATGACACACACACACACACATCTCCTGTAGACATAACGCTAAGCTGCTGTCTTCAGGGGTATTGGCCAGCCTGTGACCGGGAACTCCTGGTGCCTTCCCCTGTTGTTATTATCATTATGAATAGTATTAATTGATCTGTCTCCTCAGGCTACACCCTGATGCACCCGTCTCTGGCGCGGCCCTACCTGATGTCTGAGCCTCCGCTGCACACGGACATCATCCACTACGAGAACATCCCGGGCTTCCACGCCGTGCGGCAAAACATCCTCAGGTGAGTTAGCGGTGGGACGAGAGGAACGTTGGGACGTTTGACTGTGGAACACTGTAGTCGTAACGGGAGATGGAGTCCACGTTTGCTCGCTCTGCATACCACTTCCATTCACTTAAAACATTTGGGTTTATGGTTGTTTATCATTGGATACATAACAAATATTCAAATATATCTCTTGAGTCATGCTCATTTGACATGGGTTAGAGTTACACACTTGCTTAGAAAGCCTTATAGTTTTGTTGTATGGATTTTTTCACAGCGTGCCTCTGGGCAGTCAAGTGATCGCCGTGCCGGTCAACTCCTCGCTGTCCTGGCACACCAGCCGGCTCCGGAACCCCAGGAAGGAGGCCTACAACGTCAGCTACGCGTGGAAACTGGTATGGAGTCGGCTCGGTCAGATCCAACATGGAGACTAGCTCACTGGCTAACATTGTGTCACACTGTGTTAGCTAGTGAACTAGTCACAGTGTTGGAACCGAAAGCAAAAACGGTCTAAGCTTGGCCCGGGCACATAAAAAACAGTTCTCACATGCAGGTGGGCTGTCATGTGTGTGGCTTGAGTGTGTGTAGCGTGTGTGTGTAGCACATAAAGGTTTTTAGTTTCCACTAGCAACTAGGGTAACCTGCCTCACAGTAATAGAGGCCCTATTGTTCCACCGCTAAGTACAAGTTCAAGCTTGGCAAGCCGTAGCTTGTCTCATGTCAGTTGAATTTCAATGGCTCATTAGCATTACATCTGGCGGTAAAATGGTGTCCACCGTTTTTTTCTCTCTTACTAAATAGTATTTGTACAACACTGGAGCAAAGGTCCTTTGATTCCCCCAGGTCCACCTCCACCCTGAAATACAACATTTTCTGTCACACCCAACCGTTAGAAACCTTTGCTACCTCCATGACCTGTTTGTCCGTCCACTAGCCCTGACGTTGAGTTTAAAGGACAAATGGCAGAGTGATCCTGAATTATTTTTGACATTTCTGTGTTTTGGCACAAGCTAAACTATCGCACTTAATTTAGCTGGTCCACTGTAAGCCAATATTGAAGCGCTTTTGACATTTCATGAATTCAGCAGCCGTCATGCTTTCTATTCATATTTTCACGGTACGGGTAGGTAGACCAATGCCATGATGGAATTAATTGGTTTT
This sequence comes from Lota lota, assembly GCA_026745465.1. Lineage (NCBI taxonomy): Eukaryota > Metazoa > Chordata > Actinopteri > Gadiformes > Lotidae > Lota > Lota lota. Next base: position 3,692,951 of record JACYXH010000469.1, on the reverse strand, counting down.
CCCGAGCCGTTTCTGGGGTTATAAGTGCCAGTGTTTCAAATGATTAAGTCATACCAACAAGCTCCCAGCAGTATTTGTAATGTCTAAGACATTTAATATAATCTAGATAGTGTGTGTGTGTGTGTGTGTGTGTGTGTGTGTGTACACAAGACATTTCATTCAGACTTCTTCATCAGAAGTAAAGTCTGAATTTAGACTACAATTTGTATCTTAAGATGCGACTTTTATACACCAAGAAAAATGATCTAGCTACACTTCTTTCTGATACCTTTTGTCCAAAACAATACAATATAACACGGATGTCAAATCTCTCTGCCGCTCTGCAGGTGCAGGACACGTCGTTCATCCTGTGCATCGTGTACGTTCAGCCGGAGATCCCCGTGAAGCAGCTCAAAAACCTGAACACGGCCCCCAGCTCCAAGCTGCTCTACCACCGGCTTGACCTGCTGGG